>APFE030495253.1:0-58264 GCA_000404065.3 Pinus taeda | reverse complement strand
TGGTCCACTTTACAATGATATAGAATGATGTAGAAGAAGACGACACACTAGACCATAACCCCAACTATGACACAACCACCTAATGATGATCCTAGACCTCCCGACACTGCTTCTTCAACTCTTGGTAGATAGACACTTGTAGAACTTTACAAAGATGCTTTTACAATGACTATGTACAATGATACTTTTACAATGTCTGTATGCAGTGTTGCCCACTTGAAGACTTCATGTGGTGAACTTCTTGTTGTTGTTCTACACCTTGATTGTTGCTCTTGTCATGATATCCTTTCTCATTCTTCAGAACATTAGATTATGCATTGAGTCTTCTCTTGATAAATATACAATAGCTGCAAAAATTCTTCAAGGAAATACCCATGACATGATAATAGCAAAACTTACCTCATCCTGCAGAGCATATGTCAGTGCTAAACAAAAACAAAAAATTAGAATAAAAATAACCTAATCCAATTAAGATATGAACATGCATATACAGAAGATACTTACCTGTAGCTTACCTCTGCTACATCATTTTGTTGCACCTTACTCTTTGTTACCCTAGAATGTCTGGTCCTTTTCACCACTTGACAACATTTGATCTAGTATTTCTTGCCCTCTAGGAGCACAATATTTAATCTAATGTATCTTTGTGATTTCAGATCCCAAACATGTGATCTTCGGTCCAGTAGAATCCCTCTGAGTCTTCTTTCCAACGCCACAGGTCTGACCCAATTTGGACTCTTTAATACAAAGTTATGTCCAATCTCTCACAATGACCTAATTATGGACTTGTTCAGTAGAGAAAACTTGTACAACGAGCTACGTGTCACTGTTTCCTCCTTTAGCTCTAAAATTGATACACAAAAAACTACAGTTCGTGCAATATCTTCCACATTTTACAGAATTCCAATCCTCTTCTTAGAGAGAGAGTTATGACGATTTTCCCAAGGTCACTTCTTTGAGATGAAATTTGGCAGCCTGCAAAAACCCTAAATTCCACAGATCATATCTCCGAAAATATAGCAAACCAAGATTGGAAATTTGGTCATGACGTTCATCAAGATTGTGAATCAAATGGGTTTTCATTTTAGAATCTAATACTTCGCATAAATGAAGTTATAGCAAAAATTCCACGATCACTACATTTGGAGGATATATGAGATTTCTTTTTATAGAGTTGAGAGGGGCTTCTATAGAGAACGTTGGAGGGATTTTAGGAGCTTAAAACATTATTAATTATTGACTATTCAATTACCAAAACCAATTATGAGTGCCATGCCACAACCCCATATGGTTTTAGCCCAGTAACTCGGGTTTACTAACTTCGAACATGAATATCTCTCAAACCGTGAAGAATTACTTGGTGTGCCATATATCAATGGAAACATAACGACGAGTAGAATCTATCTAGAAGATCCTTGAATCAAAATAGAGTAATTTTTCAAGTCAAAATTCCCTTGCAAGATCATGGTAGCCCTTGGTACTGCTTGGGTTGACATGAATGACAACCTCAGATCATCTTTAGATCAACAATCTCCCCCTTTGGCATTGATGGAAACACAAGTACTCCCCCTGCAATCAGGGAACCTCTTCCTACTGCCTTCTCTCCCCCTTTGACATCAATGGCAAAGGGTAACTCCCCCCAACACACAACCATCCTGCAGACCTGTACACACTTCCACTCCCCCTTTATTTTTTGAATAAAGAAAAACTAATGAGAACTTGGGAGAATCCCAAGCTTCTGGTGAAGATATTCAAATGCTTCATGAGGTAAATCTTTAGTGAAGATATCAACAATTTTTTATTTTGTACCAACATATACAATCTTGATATTATTTTCGGTGACCTGATCTCTAACGAAATGATATTTAATCGGAATGTGCTTTGTTTTGGAATGCATCACAAGATTCTTAGAAATACTAATGGCACTAATGTTATCGCAAAATATGGGAATAGGCTAATCAAACTTGACCTAAAGATCTTGAAAAGTTTTCTTCATCCAGAGAACTTGAGTACAACAAGTTGTTGCCGTGATATATTCTACTTCTGTTGTGGATAACGAGATTGAGGTTTGCTTTTTGCTCAACCATGATACGAGACAACCACCTAAATAGAATGTTGCTCCACTAGTACTCTTACGATCTCAATGCTTCCTTCCCAATCTGCATTTGTAAAGGCTTGAATAATGAGATTGTTTCCCTTGGGATACCACAAGACATATTCTATTGTGCCCTTTAGATATCGAAGAATTCTTTTGACGGTAATAATATGTGATTCTTTTGGTGCTGCTTGGAATCTTGCTACTTGTCCAGCTGCTTGCATAACATCTGGTCGGGAAGCTGTTACATATAGAAGACTATCAATCATAGATCTATATAACCTCTCATCCACATCCTTAGATGAGTCGTCTATGCTCAATTTGCAACCAGTTACCATCAGAGTATGGATGGGTTTGCAATCTTTCATTTTGAATTTCTTGAGCATTTCCTTGATTTACTTGGCTTGATATATAAATATTCCTTTCTCTTGCTGAGATATTTGAAGCCCTAAGAATTATGTCAACTCACCAAGTAAAGACATCTCAAACTCACTTTGCATCTTTGTAGAAAATTTCTTACTTAGGCAATCGTTATTGCTACCAAAGATTATATCATCCACATATACCTCAACGATTGTTAAATTATCCTTATCTATTTGTACGTAAAGATTTTTATCAGCAGTACCTTTCTTGGACCCTTGTTGATGTAGATATCTGTCAAGACAAGCATACCATGCTCTGGGAGCCTGCTTGAGACCATACAAAGCCTTCTTTAACTTGCAAACATAGCCTTCTTTTTCTGATAGTAGAAAACCTTTAGGTTGTTCAATGTAAACTTCTTCTTCTAATTCTCCATTTAGAAATGCTCACTTAACATCCATTTGGTAGACTTCTATTTTTTTTGAACATGCATAGGTGAGAAACATCCGGATGGCTTCCATTCTGGAAACTGGTGCAAATGTTTCGTCGAAATCAATTCCTTCCACTTGTGCATAGCCTTTGCAAACGAATTCAGTTTGTTCCTGAACACCCATTTAGTCCTAATGACATTTTTATCTTTTGGTCATGGAACTAATTCCTAGGTGTTATTCTTCTCGATTTGATCCAATTCTTCATTCATAGTTGCTACCCAATGTTCATTATGGTTGGCTTCATCAAAACTACTAGGCTTAAAGGTTGCTAGAAAAGCAATGTGAACTTGTTGTGATGAACGAAGCTGTTGACCTTTTCTTGTTCCAATTCCTTCATTTATGTCACCAATGATTTGATTTGATGGATGGTTCTTTTGAATCCATTCTTTTGTTCTCTTTGGAGGAACTTCTTGTTGTTGTTCCTGTATATCTTGTTGATCATTATTTACTTCTTCCTGGTTGACAATTGCTTCTTGTTCTAGAATTTTCTCTGTACATTTTCAACCTCTGTCTCAAGTTCAAAGATTCTAGATCCTCATCGTTATTCATTAGAACACTATCTTCATCAAATGTAACATTTATGCTCTCCACTATCTGTTTTCATATTCGATTATAACATTTATAGGCCTTTCTTTTGCATGAGTAACCAACAAAGATACCTTCATCAACAAGCTATTCAAACTTACCCAACTTTTGATCTTCTCTTTTGATATAACATTTGCTTCCGAAGATTCTCAAAATATTTTACATTAACCTGTTTTCCTTTCCATAATTCATATGGGGTCTTATTGCAATTATTTCTGAGAAGAATTCTGTTGATAATGAAGGCTATCGTATCAATTGCTTTAACCCATAATTTTTCATCCAATTTTGAGTCCTTTAGAATTGTTCTACCCATTTCTTGTATGGTTCTATTCTTTCTTTCAGCAACTCCATTTTGTTGAGGCATTCATGTTATTGAAAATTGTCTTTTTATTCCATTTTCGTCATAGTATTGCTGAAATAATTTCGAAGTGAATTCTCCACCATTATCTGATCTTAAGCACTTTATTTTTAATTCTATTTTATTTTTGACAAACTCCTTGTAGATCTTAAAGCACTCAAATGCTTCAGATTTTTTCTTTAGGAAACTGACAGCTGTCACCCTAGTATAGTCATCTATCATCAACATGAAATATAATTCTCCATCTAAGCCTTTTGTTCCCATAGGACCACATAGATCAATATGTATTAATTCCAGTGGATGTGATGCAAAGTGTTATTTTGTTTTAAATTCGCATTTTGTCTACTTTTCGTGCTGACAGGCCTCACATACTGTGTTGGAAGGTTTTGAGATTTTCGGCATTTCTCGTACTGCTTCCTTTTTTCTTATCCTAACAATATTGTCAAAGTTTATGTGACCCATTCATTTGTTCCATAACCAACTTTCATCTTCTTTAGCTAGTAGACATGCTTTGGTTGCTTCATCCAGAACATATATGTCATTTGGAGCTTGACTTGTTGTAGCCACAATTTTACCATACCTGCCTTTCCTGATTTCACATTTTGTGGAGTTGAATAGCATTGTGTGTCATTGATCACACATTTTTCCAACACTGAGCAGATTGTGATTCATGTTTTCAACCATTAGAAAATTCTTGGCTAGAGCATCTTTGCTTTCGAGACTGATGGTACCTGATCCTATAACATTTGAAGATCCATCATTTCTGAAGGACACGGTACCATTCTTCTTCTCTTTCAGAGATACAAATTTATTTCTATCTCCAGTCATATGCGTTGAGCAACCACTATCAACATACCACACATCCTTGTTGTTTTGAGCCTTGAGAGAGAGAGCAAAATTATCAGTGTTCTTCTTCTTCCATGTTTGTTCGTTCCGTGGCTTTGAAGATTCTTCTGGAGGATTTTCAAGTCTGTAGTCTCTCGCTATGTGTCCAAAGTTTCGACATTTGTAACATCCAATATTACTTCTTAAATGTTCAAATCTATTGATGTTTCATTGAGCCCTGGGAGCTTCATATTGGACAAATCTCCTTGAATTGTATTGGTTCCTAGGATATGTGCGACATTATACAGCTTTATGACCAAATTTTCCACATGAATAACAATAGCCATGAAAAATATGTTGGTACTTGAATGGAAATCTTCATCGGGGAATTATCTTCCAAGGTTGTTCTTGCGAATCTTGTTCAATGAAGTCTACATGCCTGTCAGATCTCATAGGTTCATTGTATTTTGTTGTAGAAGGTCCTACTTCTTCTTCTTTGTAACCGATGCCAGTTCTATCGTTGTAATATTGTTGATTTTTGATGAGTTCTTCCAACACCCTTGAGTTGTTGGCATAGTTTTTCCCTTCTTCACTTCCTTACGCAGCGAGACTACTTCAGCATCTAATGCTTCCCTTTCTCGGTTGCTTTCTTCCAACTTCTTTTGAAGTGACTCTTCAATACATTTGTGTTCTTCAACTTCAATTTTGAGACGTTGAACTTGTTCTTCAAGAGTATTGGAATGGATATTCTCAGCCTTGAGCTTTTTTATAAGATTGATTGCCTACTTAGAAAATTCTTCTATGGTCAACCCTTCTTCTTCATTGTTTGATACCTCTTATTTATTGTGCTTGGCCATAAACAATACTCTCTCATTGGATTCTTCTTCACTGTCACTGTCTTCATCGGATGATGAGTTATCTTCTTTAAAGAGAAATTTCCTTTTGAATCCTTTCTTCTTGCCTTGCACTGTATTCTAAGACCGATACCTTTGGGTTGAATCTTCCTGTTAACGTTCTAAGAATATTTCGTATAATAGTCTTCTCATCAACAGGCTCTCCCAATCCTTCCAGAGTGTTGGTTATTTCATCAACGTGTTGGAAATATGTAGCAATGCTTTCATCTTCTTTCATTATGAGTTACTCAAATTTTTCTCTGTAAATTTGAAGCTTTGCTTCTTTGACATTTGAGTCACCTTCATATATATTCTCAAGCTTGTCCCATACATTTTTGGCGGTTTTACCCCAACACCTTATGATAAGAAGATTCAATAAGTCCACTGATAATAATATTCTTTGCTTTTGCATCATTTACCAAATTCTTCTTACCTTGTTCATCCGTTGTTGGCGTAAATCCATTTTGAATAGTGTCCCATGCTTCGTAACCTTGTGCCAAGAGATAGACCTCCATTCCTCCTTTCCAGAATGCATAATTATTTTCATTGAATAGAGGTACACCATTCTTGGTATGCTCCATGATCTCCTTCCAGTTGTTAAATTGTTATTGAAGGAACCAAGCTTTGATACCAATTGTTGGAAAATACTCAGGGGGGGGTGTGAATCAGTATTCCTTAGCAATTAGCACTTTTAAATTTTTTCAGAGCATTAGCTAATCTTCAATTATCATTAATGTTTATGCACTAACAACAGTGAATAAAAGAACACAGCAAGCACAAAAATTTTAGGTGGAAAACCCTCTCTGGGTCAAAAACCACCAAACACTTTTCTAATAATTCTTTAATCTTCAACTCAATTGAAAAGAAAGCTCCAACTTCCTAGAATCTAGAAAATCATTCTTCTCCAGCTCCCACTGCATGGACGCTCCAACGCCCGAGATTCTTCAGTAGTCAACTGAATTGATGCCCCAACACCCAATGAGATACAACTCACCCTAACACCACCCTACCACACTATAGAAGAATAAAAGAAGAATGGACTCCCGTACCAAGGAAAATGGTCCACTTTACAATGATATAGAATGATGTAGAAGAAGACGACACACTAGACCATAATCTCAACTATGACACAACCACTTAATGATGATCCTAGACCTCCCAACACTGCCTCTTCAACTCTTAGCAGATAGACACTTGTACAACTTTTACAAAGATACTTTTGCAATGACTTTGTACAATGATACTTTTACAATGTCTATATGTAGTGCTGCCCACTTGAAGACTTCATGTGGTGAAATTATTGTTGTTGTTTTGCACCTTGATTGCTACTCTTGTCATGCTACCCTTTCTCATTCTTCAGAACATTAGATTATGCATTGAGTCTTCTCTTGATGAATATATAATACCTGCAAAAAGTCTTCAAGGAAATACCCATGACATGATAATAGCAAAACTTACCTCATCCTGCAGAGCATATGTCAGCAATAAACAAAAACAACAAATTAGAATACAAAGAACCTAATGAAATTAAGATATGAACATGCATATATAGAAGACACTTACCTTTAGCTTATCTCTGCTGCATCACTTTTTTGCACCTTGCTCTTTGTTGCCCTAGAAAATCTTGTCCTTTGCACCCCTTGACAACACTTGATCTAGTTTTTCTTGCCTTCTAGGAGCACGATATTTAATCTGATGTATCTCTACGATTTTATATCCCCAACATGTGATCTTCGGTCCTATAGAATCCCTTTGAGTCTTCTTTCCAATGCCATAGGTCTGACCCGATATGGACTCTTCAAGGCAAAGTTATGCCCAATCTCTCACAATGACCTAATTATGGACTAGTTCAATAGAGCGAACTTGTACGACGTGCCACGTGTCACTGTTTCTTCCTTTAGCTCTAAAATGGATACATATAAAACTATAGCCAGTGAACTATTCACCACTTTTTAAAGAATTCCAATCCTCTTCTCAGAGAGAGAATTATGATGATTTTCCCAAGATCACTTCTTTGAGATGAAATTCAATAGCCTGCAAAAACACTAACTTCCACAGATCATATCTCCGAACATATAGCGAACCAAGATCTGAAATTTGGTCACCGTGTTCATCAGGATTTCTAATCAAATGGGTTTTCATTTCAAAATCTAAGACCTTGCAGAAATGAAGTTATAGCGAAAATTCCACGATCACTACTTTTGCAGGATATATAAGATTTATTCTTATAGAGTTGAGAGGGGCTTCTATAGAGAATTTTGGAGGGATTTTAGGAGCTTAAAAAATTATTAATTATTGAATATTTAATGACAAAAATCAAATATGAGTGCCATGCCACAACCCCATAGGGTTTTATCCCACTAACTAGGGTTACTAACTTCAAACATGAATATCTCTCAAACTGCGAAGAATTACTTGGCGTGCCATATATCAACGGAAACATCTCGACGAGTAGAATCCATCTAGAAGATAATTGACTCAAAATAGAGTAAGTTGTCAAGTCAAAATTCCCTTGCAAGATCAGGGTAGCCCCTGGTGCTGCTTGGGTTGACATCAATGACAACCTCAGATCATCTTTAGATCAACACTGTGTTAGTTATTATATTTTTAGAGATGATGTAGGAACAATGAGAAAAAGTAGTTATCAGAAAAGGATATAACCATGAAAGGAACACTTGCTCATTTCTAAGGAATACACATTGATAATTTACAAAATTGGGCATAGGTGGTAAAGAGTATTACATTGATATTTAGACATCTCAAGACTTGGAATTGGTAAATAGATATGAAGGAATAAAAGAAGGTAGATTTACATGTAGACGTTTCAACAATCACAATTATTATAGGTCTTTCACAACTAAAAGAAGGTAACATTAATTATCCTATTTCCCTTTCTAATAGAAAAAATTCATGTAGAATGGAATTATGCAACTACAGAGAGAGAGGGGGGCTTTTAATGATGCATGTGCTACAAAAATTTAGGTGTTGTATTTTAGGTAATGCATTTAATTTTTACAACCTAGTCACTCCAAGCAGAAATATTTAGTGAACAAGCTAGTGTTGGGGGTCGGGTGGGGGTGGGGGGGATTCATAAATGATTACTATTATTTTAAGATTATGATTTTATAGTGGTGGTTAAGCTTGGGAAGCATAATTTGGGACCCTATCACTTGCCTAGAGTAGAATCAAGTCAAAGTGGAGGTAATATAGATGATAACTTACCTAATTCATTTTTATTTCATGTTGAGGTTATACTAGATAAATTCAAGGAGATTGCAATGCTTCTAATAATTGGAAAGGCCTACATGCATGCACAACAATGATAGTTAGAAACTTGCACAATAAATCATCCAAGTCATTGTAGGACAACTCTACAAGTTTAGCATAGATGAGATTATGTGTAAATGTATGTTTAGCATGAATATGATGCACTTCTATTTGAAGCACACAAAAGGCCACAACAGGTCATAATGTAAGGAAACAGATGATAATGAAGGTGTTGTGCATAAAATTATGGTTCCCTTCTTTACTTTAGGACATAAGGAGTATTGAAAATGATCTGATGTTAATCAATGTGTAGGAATATAATTTATATGTGATGAGTTTCCTTGGTTTTATATGGTGGCATTGGAACCATTTGAGAAATGGGAAATATATTTCTTGATCCAATCAATCCACCAACATGTAGGATTGGCATGTGTTATTTTATCATTATGATGCATATTTAATGCGTCAGTGTTAGGTCCCTATAATACTAGTGTATTCCCTTATTATTATTGTCATTGTAGCCCCTTATTGTTATTGTTGTGCCACATGTTGTCCCCATATTGTTATTATTGTGCCCCATGAAGCCCACTATTGTTATTATTGTGCCCTTACATTATTATTGTTATGTTAGTTCTGATTATATTATGACCCCTTAGACTCTTATATATAGAAAGAGAGGTTTTTTCATTTGTATCATCCAAGAATTGTTCATTTGTGTATTTTGTAAAGGAGGTTCCCCCTCGAAGAGACTGATTTTGAAGTCATTGATCTATTTTTTCTTCTATTTTGTGAGCTGGTTTCATAACATTTGGTATCAAAGCTTTGGATTCTAGGGTTTCGTTGCTTCAAATAGGTCATCATGGAATTTTCACTATAACTTTGTTTCCACAAAGTTTCAAAAGTTGAAATTAAAACCCATTTGAGAATAAATCTGTATGAACCTCAGGTACGAATTTCAGGTCTTGTCTCACTATAGTTTCGGAGATATGATCCAATGAATTTAGGGTATTTGTAGGCTCCCTAATTATATTTCAAATAGGTGACCTCGGGAAAAATCGTCATAACCTTCTCTCTGAGTATTAGATTGCAACTTCGTAAAAAGATACAAATAGAAGATGGATTTTAGTTTTCTTTGTATCATTTCAAGGTCTGAAGGTCGAAACAGTGACATGTGGCACTTCATACAAGTTTGCTTTACTGAACTAGTCTATAATCAGGTCATCATGGGAGATTTGGAATAAATATTTCTTAGAGAATCCAAGATTGATCAGACTTATTAGGTTGGAAAGAGGACTCAGAGAGATACCTCGGGATTAAATTTTAGACCTTCGAAATTACATAGATACAACAGTTTCAATATCGAGCTCCTACAAAGTGAAAAAAGGCGTGTAGTTTTTTTAAATTTTGCATAAGTTTGGTTTGAAAAATTAGTTCGAAGGAATTCAAAGGGCATAGTGAAGCATAATTATCATTAATTGATGCCCCAAAGAAAGAAAATGGAAACACCTAGTAAGCAACCTAAAATATCTAGCATGGCTCATTAAGAAGAGGAAGAAATACAACATGATATATCAAAATTATGAGACCAAGTGCAACAAATTTCACTCTCACAAAAAGTAACAAAAGCTAACATGGATGTTTAAAGAAAGGCGTGGAAGCTAAGATCAATGGCGTGGAAGCTAGGATGGATGGTGTGGAAGATAAGATGGATGGTTTAGAAGTAAACATTAAAGATTTGAAGAAAGACATGAAAGGTTTGAAAGGAGGTTTGAAAAAGTTGCTACAAGAAATGCTTCCTAATGGCGAAAAGGTAGTAGAAGAAACTCATATTGAGAACAAAAGAAATGTTAGTCATGATTTCATAGACTCTAACATTGGATTGAAGACCCACCATATTCCGAAGATCGATATGAGGAAGTTTGATGGCAACGATCGCGTAAAATGGATACTACAAATGAAGCAATATTTTGATCTTCATAAAGTGAAAAACACACAAAGGTATGCATTGTGACTTTATATTTGGAACCCAATCAGTTTGTATGGTATTGATGGCTTTTCTCTCGTAAACAACTTGTCACTTGGGCAATTTTTATGGAATAAATGATAGCACATTATCAAGATACAAAAGCAACACCTTTTTTGGCTAATTGATAAACCTTAAATAAAAGGGTTCAATGGTGGAGCACATTGATGACTTCCAAAAATTGAATATAAGGGTAAAATATATTCCAGAGGAGCATATGATTGATGTGTTCATAGGGACTTTAAAGGATATCATCCAACATGTGGTTTGCCTTTGGGAACCTGTTTCATTGGAGAAGACATTCAGGTTCGCAAGAAAAATTGAAAGAAAAATTATGGCAACAAGGAAGCCTACCAATCACAACTATAAAGATGGAAGTGTTGTTTCCCTAGCCTTCCACAACCTACAAGGGTTGACACAACAAATTGGAAGAAAAGAGCAAAAAGGGCTTTGTTACATGTTGTGATAAGCAAATAACACTAAACATCATAAAGTGTGCTGAGAAGAAATTATTTTACATAGATTGTGAAGAGGAAGAATAAAAGGAACAAGAAACATCAAAAGAAGAGGATACACACTAGGATCAAACCCTAGAGAAAGAATAAATGAATCCGACCATATCTTGTAATGCATTGGCCGAAATTACCACTCCTCAAACTATCAAGATAGAAGTACATATCAAGAATAGAAAGGTAATAGCGTTGATTGATTCAGGTAGTACCCATAATTTTATTCATCGTAAGATAGGAAAGGAATTGAATTGCTTCCTATATCCAGCACTAGAGTGTCAAGTGATGGTTTCAAATGGAGGAACCATAAATTTCTCCAGAAAGTGCCATAATATCAAGCTATTTATGGGATAATATGTGTTGAATAGTCCAATGATTTCCATTCCAATGGGTGGTGTTGATGTTGTACTAGGAGTCCAATGGCTACAATCTTTGGGTATGATAGCTTTTAATTTTCAAGAACTTTTCTTGAAAAAAAATTCAGAAGGAAAGGAAGTTAAATTAACGAGTATCGTAGGGAAACTGGGAAAGATAATCAAATTTTTTTTAGAAGGAAATAAAGTTGAGTTAAGGGGTATCGTTGGGAAATCGGGAAAGATAATAAGCTCTAACGGCATGACAGAGCTTCTAAATAAAGAACATCATGGTCTAATTGCACAATTATGTTCGCTAGAGGTTCCCACATTGAAATCATCTATTTCTCCAGATCTCCAAAAAGTCTTGGAAAATCATTCCAAGGCTTTTGATACTTCCAAAGGTCTCCCACCTATTCATGATCATGATCATTCTATTCATTTGATTCCAAGAAATGTCCCCCCAAACATCAGGCCTTATAGATATCCTTATGCCCAAAAGAGTGAAATTGAACGTATGGTTGCAGAAATGACAAAGGCTGGTATAATTAAACCTAGTCAAAGTTCATTCTCTGCTCCAGTTGTATTGGTGCACAAGAAGGATGGATCATGGCATATGTATCTAGATTATAGGGAGCTCAACAAGCTCACTATTAAAGATAAATTTCCCATTCCTATTATTGAGGAATTATTGTATGAATTGCATGGAGCAATTTACTTCACCAAGTTGGACCTTCATTCAGGATATCATCAAATCAGAATGAAAACTAAAGACATTCTGAAAACATCATTTAGAAATCATGAGGGTCATTATGATTTTTTGGTCATGCCTTTTAGCCTTACCAATGCACCTTCTACATTTCAAGGTTTGATGAATTTCAATTTCAAACCCTTCCTTAGAAAAATTGTGCTAGTATTTTTTGATGATATACTAATGTACAACAAGTCTTGGAAGGATCATGTTCAACATGTTGATAGAGTGCTCAAACTATTAAAGGAAAAACAATTATATGTAAAAACCTCCAAATGTTTCTTTGGAGTACAAGAGGTGGAATATTTGGGTCATATTGTATCATGAAGGTGTTAAGGTAGACCCTAGAAAAATTAAAGCCATTAAGGAATGGAAAATCCCCACATCCATAATCATTTGCGAGGATTTCTTGGGTTGACAGGGTATTATCACAAGTTTGTTAAGAATTATTGGAGAATAGAAAAACCTCTAACAACATTACTAAAGATAGATGCATTTTCTTGGACTCCAAAAGCAATTAAAGCCTTTGAACATCTTAAAGAGGCAATGTGTCAAGCACTGGTATTAGCTACACCAAACTTCACAAAAACCTTTATTATGGAATTTGATATCTCAAGAAATGGAATTGGTGTTGTTCTAATGCAAGAAGAAAGACCCATTGCTTTTGAAAGTCATCTAATCAAGGAAAGTATTTACACAAATTTATTTATGAGAAGGAAATGTTGGCAATACTACATGCACTTAAGAAATGGTGACCTTACCTAATGGGAAAACACTTCGAGGTAAAAATGGATCATGATAGTCTTAAATACTTTTTAGAACAAATATTATCTTTAGAAGAGCAGAAAAAATGGATCACAAAGATGTTGGCTTACGACTTTGAAATCATCTACAAAAAAGGGAAGCAAAATGTTGTTGCTGATACACTCTCAAGAAAGGATGAGGATGTGGAAGCATTAATTTGTGCCATTTCTATTATCCAACCAGATTGGATAAATGAAGCAAGGGATGAATGGAAGAATGAAGAAGAAGTGTGGGAAATCATTCAAAAGTTGTAGCAAGGTCCCAGTACATATGATACATTTAGCTGGAAAAATGATTCGTTATGGTACAAAGATCACTTATAACTCTGTATGAATTAAATCTGTTTTGTTGGGATGGCCTTAAATCTGATATTCAAAATTTTGTGGCGGAATTTTTGGTTTGTCAACAAAATAAAGTTGAGACAATTAAGACCCCGTGTCTATTACAACCTTTATCCATTCCAAGTTAACATTGGGAGAAGGTTTCA
Organism: Pinus taeda; assembly: GCA_000404065.3. Classification (NCBI taxonomy): domain Eukaryota; kingdom Viridiplantae; phylum Streptophyta; class Pinopsida; order Pinales; family Pinaceae; genus Pinus; species Pinus taeda. Next base: position 44,463 of record APFE030495253.1, on the reverse strand, counting down.
ATGGATTTTATGACAGGTTTACCCAAGTCCGAAGGAAAGAGTTCCATCATGGTGGTAGTTGATAGACTTACCAAGTATGCACACTTTTGTGCATTATCTCATCCATTTAAAGCCAGTACAATTTCTACTACATTTATTGAAACAATTCAAAAGCTACATGGAAACCCAAAGATTATTGTAAGAAACAGAGATCCTATTTTCACTAGAAATTTTTAGACATAATTATTTTCCTGTCTCGGTACTCATTTAGCTCATAGCTCATCTTATCATCCTCAATCTGATGGGAAGACTGAGATAGTAAACAAATGTTTGGAAGGATATCTTCATTGTTTTTTAACACAACGGGTCAAATGGTTACCTCTAGCTGAATGGTGTTATAACACTTCCTTTCATACTGCAGCAAAAATTACCCCATTTATGGCACCTTATGGATATCAACCACTGTCCATCACATCATATTTAAGAGAAAATTCTAAGTTTCAAGAAGTGGAAGATCACATCAAGCATCAACAAAAATTTCTCCAACTCTTAAAGGATAAACTGACTTTGGCGCAGAATAGTATGAAACAACAGGCAGATCAACATTGCAACAAAAGAAGTTTGTATGTAGGTGACTAGGTATTTCTACGACTATAACCATACAAACAAATTTCCCTCAAGCAAGCTAAGAAGGATAATAAATTATCACGAAAGTGTTATGGTATGTATAAGGTGTTGCAAAGATTGGTACTATGGCATACAAATTGGAACTTCCTGCATCTTCCCGAGTGCACCCAATTTTCCATGTTTCATGCTTAAATAAGGTTATAGGTGATAAGCTCCCAGTTCAAACAATATTTCCAAAACTTGATGAGGAAAGAAAAATCATATTAGAACCTGAAGTAGTCACTGAAACAAGAACCCAACAACTACGAAATCGATCAATTTTAGAGTATCTCATCAAGTGGAAGAACTTACCCACTGAATATTCCACGTGGGAGGATGAGAATTTTATACAAAAGCATCCAGAAATACTTAAGAATTGAGGACAACATTTTTTTGAAGGAGAGGGGCACGTTAGGTCCCTATAATACTAGTATATTCCTTTATTATTAATGTCATTGTATCCCCTTATTTTTATTGTTATGTCCATGTTGTCCACATATTGTTATTATCGTGCCCCATAGAAGCACACTATTGTTATTGTTGTGCCCTTACATTATTATTGTTATGTCAGCTCTGATTATATTGTGACCCCTTAGACTCCTATATATAGAAAGGAGGTGTTGTCATTTGTATTATCCAAGAATTGTTCATTTGTGTAATGTAAAGGAGGTTGCCCCCTCGAAGAGAATGATTTTTAAGTCGTTGATCTATATTTTCTTCTATTTTGTGAGCTGGTTGCATAGCAGTCAGGATGAATCAATGTTTGTAAAATATCAAATTATGTAAAATGTTTTGTGTTTCATCTTTCATAATATCATAAGGAGGTTTAGTTGTCTAATGTTTTTTATGATCACTCAACATATAGAATTCATTAGTACCACAATTAAAGCATTAAACTAAGTTCAACATAAAAAAAAAAAAAAGTATAACATATCATCCATGGGCTAATGGAATAGGTGAGGATTTTAATAAGATTCTAGAGCATGCCTTGAAAAAAATATGTAATGTGGAACATGATCACTGAGATAAGTGTGTTCTTTTCGTGTTATGGGAATGCAAGACCACATGTAAGAGATTTACAAAGAACACTCTATTTTCATTGGTGCAAGGGAAGGGAGCACTGATGTCCTTAGAGTTTTTTTTATCATACTCTACATATTCTAGCAGCTACATAAATGAATAATGATGGGTGTCTTTAAATGAGGATAAAGGATCTCATGGAGTTAGAAGAAAACTGTGTTATTGTAGGATCGAACTAGATAGTGGGTAAAAAAGTAAAAAAAACTTTGCATGACTAATATATTCATTATAAAGTGTTGGAAACCTAGATGACTAGTTTTCGTTTATGCTAATAAATTTTTGGAAAATCTAGGGAAACTATGGATGAGATAGCTTAGACCCTTTTAGATTGCATACATCTTAGAAGTTGGCATAGTAAGGTCGATAAATGTTGATGGTTATACAATGAATGACTTAGATAATGGAGTAGAATGAGGTCATAATATAGCCTACTAGAGGCCCAATGATTTGTTAGTATAAGTGAAACACATTTAATATGGTAGGCTTAATAGTGGTTGAATGATTTTTTATCATGGTAAAGTAATTATAGTTTATGTTGTTCAGTTCCAAAGATTGTTGAAAATACATATTTGTCATTTTGCTTAAAACGTGGTAGTTCATAGGTAGTGTCATAATAATGAAACTAACAAATGTACTAATATTTGGAAAATATATAAAATTGGGTGCTCTTGTTGACAGCTTAGGTGATTAAGACAAGAAGAAATGCAAGGGTGGTGATTTGAGATTAGTTTTAAGAAATGGTCATGGAAGAATATCAAAGAACACCATATAAAAAAGAATGCAATGAGAATAAAAAATAGTCATAATTTGAACTACCCACTATGGACATTAAACTAGTAGTGCATTACATTAATATGAGCCATGGGCATAATAATTACTAGGTTCATTGTTTAAAGTTCTATAAGTAATAAAGAAGGAGTTGGGGACAACATTAATGATTTCATAACCTACATCAAAGAATTAGGAAACAAGAAAAGCATATTTTTCGTTAGTGAGTTCCATGATGAATTTGACATCTAAGTGCAAAGCTCATCCAAAGAATAAGGCACATAAATAAGTGAAAATGTCAATTGTAAAATTCATGAGAAGGTAAACATTGTCGAGCCATTACTTTGGAAAGTTAGCGTTGTAGGGTAGTTGATTTAAATATTCAATATGCTACATAGTTTCTTGAATTGAAATTCGACTATTACAATAAAGTGAAGATATTATCCAATAATGAGAGAAGAGAGTCTAAGGCATGGGAGAAGAAACTATATAAGTTTTCTATTATTTTTTTATTGGATGTGGCCTATTTTGAATGGAGGATATCAATTTCTTGTTGTGTTAGGGTTTTCCATAGTAGGTTACATGGAACCTAGTTGTAGCTCAATTGTGCATGTCTTCTCAATCTAAATTTTTTATATTGTGCTTCAATTTTAGTACAATAGGTAGAGGATATCATAAAGGTGACAATGTCCTAAAATTTCATGACCAAAGACATGTTTGATAAATATGGAACACAAAGAGGCATGAGAAACATGGTAGTTCTAATCATTTAAGACCTAGAAGTGTGATTTACAACTCAAATTTTGGCTTTCAAGTTCGTCTGCAAGTGTAGGAAGAATGATATGCCACTTTGCAGTGGTCCATGTAGCCAAATGATTCACAAAGAGAATCAAATTGTCTTAGGTTCTCTACCTTTAAGATGAATTTGTATAATAATGTTTGTATGTGCATCAACATGGTTATTATTTTCACTACAGTTGGATTCTATTACTTTTGGATATGTTATAATGGGAAGCGTCAAACGGGAAACTCTTCGACACAAAAGTCAAAGAATCATTCCCAGTGCCCAAATTCAATATATGGTTGTTAAACAAAGACAAATGATTTTAGGAATATATAAAATTTTCTTTTCGACATTGGAATATTAGGATAATACATGAAACTATCTAATAATTTCATATTCTATATAATATCTATAGAAAAATGAGATGATTTTATTTATTTTGAGATTGAAACGCATAATATTTATGTGAAACCTCATACATATATCCATAAGAACTAGCATATGTATTATCATTTTGTAGTTCTAGGAATGATATTCAAAGTGTAGTTACATGATGTCATAAGAACTTGTGCCTTCAACTTGACCTAGAAATTGAGATCACACAAGTGAAAGAAGCCCACAACAAGAAAAGATATAGAATGGAATCACATGAATGCTTACTTCTAATAAAATGTTTAAGAGTCTCCCCATCTGACAAAGCAAAAAGTAATATAGAGAGAAGAAACATGAGGAAAAATCTAGACAAGAGGAAGGGGATGCAACATGCACAATAAGACTTACCAAAAAAAAGGAAAAATACATATGTTGTCATTTCATCACAATCAAATAGAACATCTAGTCATGGAAAAGGAACTAATACACACGTCCAACCAGCTTCAAGACCTAGGGAGACTGTCCATAGACCAAGTCAATACAAGTTACTAGTAAAAGAATAGTTATTACCCAAATAGTTAACATATATCCCATAGTTGTAGCAACAAGAAAAATAGAACAAGATTTGATTTTGAAATCACAACAATAGAAATAAATAATAGACACCTTGGGTAAATCTCATTTTCCTAAGAAGGTATTTAATATTGTTGACAATTTACATTCACACATAGGGGTTCAAAAAAAGATTCACAAAGACATTTCCCAGCAATTAGATAATTTTGTGTTCATCTCACAAACCAAAAAAACAATAAAGGAATTTGTTTCCCCTCTTTAAGAATAGAGTGGCAATGAATTAGGGACAGAGTAGCATATTTTTCTCCAAGCCCTACTAGAAAGATCCTTTATGGCCAAAGGGTTCAATGGAGGATGTTTCAAATACATCATATGGCCCTTATGACCCAAGAGGACTCTACATTTCATGACATCTCACAATCAATTGTACATGGAGAACTTAATATTTATACTATTTCTTCTAAAGATTTATCTATTTATGTATCTCAAATGTTGAAAGAATTAGATGATCAACGTTAAGGACTTGGAAATTATTATCAAGAACTCACTTGAAGCCATGCAAGAATGGTAGTTGAGCATAAATGGCCTAGTGCTACATTTGATGATGTATACTTAGTGCTTCCTACTACCCCTATTGAGGCAGCTCTACCTACTTCTATGCAAGAAAATCTTATTTAGCTACACACTACAATCCAAGTGTTGTGAGGTAAAAGTTTGGAGTTTTAAGGAAAGCTTAAGGAAGTTCCCAATCCATAGGGATTGAGTTAGAGACACGCATTGAAAAGTTCCAAATGAGTTGATTCAAATTGGGAAGGATGGGGAGGATAGGCTTTTGGGCATATTTAACTCTAGCTTTATCTTTGGATACATTTGTATAATGTCCTTGAGGTATGTGTTAAGGATGATGATATCATAAACTTAGAAGGAAAATTTTCAAATAAACAACAATCCATTCTTGAGTTACCAGTATTTGCTTGTAAAGGGATCATGGTTAAGGTATTTTCCCTAACTAAGTGTATTGTCACAACATGCACTACATGTAGTAGCAAATTACCATTAAATTTGCACAATTTCAAGAGAATTTAGAAAAGAAGTATTCATGGTTAGCATGTGTACACACAATATATTTACAGTTATTCAAACATGTGAACAAATAAAGGTTGAGAAAGGGAAAGAAATTGTAGAGTCTGTTGACGGTGTTGGACCCGCCAACATGTCAGGGATCTCCCGAGTAAGAAGTCCCAATTAGACCTCACACCGTTTGGAGTAGGAGTCCCAGAAGTGGGTCATACGGTAATTCCTTGGCCGCGGTTTCGTATAGAGGAAAGTAAGATGTCCCTATTGTTAGCAAGGGTGTGACATATGCAGTAAGTCAAGGAAGGTCCATGAGAGGTTCTAACACATGGAGGGTGAGGTGAGTGCACCCCTTGGAAACCTATGATAACACGGAGTTAAGAAGGGAACACACGAGCAAATATGCATCACAACATGGAAGGAAAGTTAGCTAGCAATCAAAAGTAATGGTTAAACCAACAACACGTTTCAGAAAGATTCATGCATACATATACAGAAATAGATACACATGCATGCGTAAGAAAACATATACATATATCATTTAGAGTACTCAAGATAGCTGAAATACAATACAACATATGCATGAAACGCGTTGGCTCTATTATATTAAGAAGTGTAAGTTCCAATCATACAATACATCCATGTCCAACCACTAGTTCCGATGGCGGAACGTTACAGCCACAACCGCCTGCTCCTCCAAAGAGATATACTCGCTCTGTGCAGTGGAGAATCCAAGGCTCGTTATAATACTGTCCAAGATTTCTCTAAGATACTCCTATCGGAAGCTTGGCTAACCAAAATCCTTTACAATGAGTTATGAGGGACTATTTATAGCAAAGGGTGGGGTGACCCTTGACATTCCCCTTTGTGACCGTTCATCTACCCTCATGAATCTTCAACTACTCTATGATTGTTACATTCAACTATCAACACTTAAACTTTCACTTGACAAGACATTACATTACAATGCACATGTGCCCATATGAGACAAAATAGCTTCAGAAATTCGTGCAATAAATCGCTGACACTTAGACCATTGTGTTGAGACAAACTCTTTGACATCCTTGTGATGGTCGAAGGTGGTGAGTTGATGCCACGATTGGTCGTCCGTAATGGTGTCTGTGCGCTTAATGGTGACATCTTGCTGAAGCGAACTCTTGCATTTGTTGCATCTGGGTGCAATGATATGGCTCCTCAATCCAACTCGTCTGATAACATGTTCATGGTCGTCTTGGGTGCGACCAGACTGGCAACATGTTGATGCATAGTGTCTACACTAATCGCCAAGCATGTGTTGGTGGATGTGGGCTTAAACTTGTCAAAATACATGTTTAGCACCAGTTGGACTTACTTCTTGTCTTTGCCTCGGTGAGTGTGCTAAATGGGTGGGATCGCATGTGTGCACACAATGACATGCATGCCGCTGAATTCCCTTGCATGCGATCAACAACACTGCTCACCTTGTCTGCTCCATGCTAGATGCTGGGATGGATCTATAACTTGTATGGGTGCAGTTTCATATGTCTATGCATGTTGTGCCCCCTATTGTACATGTTCCTATGGCAACTCATTCTCTCGTCTGTGTAGCTCCTGTTCTTCCTTAAGTTGAGGCTTCAACACATGAAACTCCTTCTCTGTTCCTTTCTCTGCCTTCGCGCGATGCTCATGTCGCACCATCATCTCATAGTCTCAATCTCCAAATTTTCTTTCGTCATGAGTGGATCTACTTTGAACTTGCAGCTTTGCTCCGCCTCTATGTTATCAACAACCTTCCTCTTGCACTTGTCGCATGTGGGTGTGCTGCCTTCTACTGCTTCTGATGGTGATGCTCATTGTGATGCTACTACCATCTTATCTTGATGTCCTTGTCTACAAACAACTTGATGTCTTCATAGGTAGCCAAGCTCATAGACAATTACTTGGCTGCAACCCCCTTGTGCTCTCAACGGTGTCCTTTGACTTTGCTCTCCTGAAGGCGATTGTACTTGTGTTTCTAAGAGAAAGACGAACAACTGTGATTCTTGGAGACATAGAAACACTCATGGAAAGAAATCTATTAGTCAAAAACCAAAACAAACTTGAGAAATGACTTGCAACATACCTATGTGACTGATCATGAAGGTTGTGCAATTTCCACCAGGAGATTGGGAGACTGACTACTAAAATTGTGCAAGGCACAATTTGGGCTGTCAAGAGGCTGACTGACAGATGGAACTACACAAGTCATAGTACATCCTAGCATGCTGAGGACGGAAACTGCGCAATGAGCAATTTTCAGTCAGCAGTGACATGCAACCAGCGAACTGCATTGTGCAGTTTCTAAGGCCAATAGGACATTGCCTCCAAGAATTGCACAATGCAAGCCTATAAGTCACTGTTACACCACACTTGCACAATTTCTGGAGGGAAGGCAGAGCCTTTGCTTCCAAAAATGCACAGTGCTAGCCAGGCAAGGCATGGTCCGGGCCAAGGCAGCTCAGACCAACTGACAGGCGACTAAAAACATGAGAAGTATGGATGCATGGTGAGATGAGTGCAAACAAGAGTGAATGATCATACATGCAAACAACAAGTGCAGGATTCAGGAAACGGGAAAGCATGCATGTGTGTGAAGCAAGTCGCCACAACGACAACCATTCGTGCAAAAACAATGTCATGCATGCGACAGCAGTGAGATGCGAACAAAAACTGAAACGGTGCTTCTACACGCTAACATACATTAAAATGACAGCAAGTGCTTACTGAAATCAAGAAAACATCACTCACACAAGGCGAAACACGAAAAGCGGGCTTACCCGGAAACAACTGAGTTGAATGTGTCGACGAATCCTAGATGCAATGTGGGATGTCAAAGTCGTAAGGTCAATGTGAGGAATGAGCTCTACAGCATCTGGTTAATGAGTTTTGATAAAATTGAGGTTGTGACGCGCATGCCACAAATCTAGGAAAAGCGACACTTGGCAAGAAGTTTTTGAAATGATCTTTGCATGTAACCTCCAGCTGCTAAACATAGATCCCTGAATCAAGGGATGCCTTTGCATGCTACCTTGGGAGAAGCATTCCATGCATGCAAATCAATTTTGCTCGGTCCCAGAGGGAACCGGTCAATTTGAAGGCACATGCATCAGTTTGTGAGCCTGGGATGAAAATCTGCGCAGTTTCTGGGTTGAGCAGAGATGGTTGTCCCGGAGGGATTGCACAATTTCTTAGAGGAATAGGTGACTGTCTCCCAGGATTGTGAAATTTTTGGGCTGAGCAGCTATCTTGGGTCAGACCTCACAATTTTCTCAAGGAAGCCTATCTAATTGTATTGCATAATTTATAAGCCCAGCAGGTTACCTGGCTCGATTTGCATAATTTCTACTAGTTGTTGGGCTGCTTGTCCCATAGGTATTGCACAATTTCTTGGAGCAGCAGGTGACTGCTTCCTAGAATTGCACAATTTCTGGGCTTAGCAGCTCTCTTGGGATTAATTGTGCAATTTTTGTGAGGAAGATTGTCAGAAGGAATTGTGCAATTATGGAGCCCAGCTAGGTGACAAGTTGGGTTTGTGCAATTTTTGGAAAGAAGGTTGGCTCCCCTCCAGAATTACACAATTCCCAGAGGGAGATGCTCAACCAAAAACTATTACTAAGTCAGAAAAGCAACCTGTGAAGGGGGTGGAACAAGCTTGCATGCACAGGCTGACAAGACTCTGTGAAACAACTGAAGCTGATGTGCTTGACAATGCAAGACATTTTGCTGAGGATGGTCGGTAGGAAGGCTCGAAAAGGAATCTAAGGAAAAATTTTGGAGGGTAGTTGTAGCCGCTACAACACTTGGCAACACACTGGTTGAACTCTAGCTCTCTGAATGGACCTTGTTCGTGAAAATAAAGTCTAACACCTCCGACAGTATTGTTCAGTTCTCTGTTTGTCTTGGTTTCCATACTTGCTTGATTGTAAGATGTAGCATTTGCCAAGCCCTTGGTCGGTCGACACACATTCCAAGTCAAGCCAACACAGTTGTTTCGATCGGGAATGAGGGATATATTGGTGCACAAGTAGTATAGTCACCAAAGTTTTTGTTTCATCTCTGGTGTTGCTCCACTGCCAGCAGGCCTAGACAGTACCCCTATGGAGTCACACAGGAACACAAGCATCGCTCCGCTGCCAGCAAGCCTGGTCAGTACCCCAGTGGAGTTAATTGCATCACCTCTCTGTGCAGGAAGCCTTTCTCTTCTTTCACCTTGTTCATTTTCATTTTTCATTTTCATTTTTTCATTTTTTTCATTTTTTCATATTTGTGCATAGCACTTATTCATTTCAGAGGCGGAAGAGGGATCCCAACTTATTGACAGCATAAGAGGTTGTTCCTTTAGAGAAGTAGTTTATATATACCTCTAATGTGCTTGTTAAGGTTTTCCCCCTCACCTTACTCTACTTGACTGAGTTGACAAGGATTAATCCAAAAACAACCAACTAGAGTAGGTGATACTAGTTCACGCGCAAGCGTTGTGTTTTCATGAAGGTTCACTTCGAATAGTAGGTATTTTCCTTTAATGTATCATGGACTGAAAACAACAAGTTCTTCATACATAGGTAGGACGATAAATAATGAAGCATTGATAGCTGTACAAGTCCTCTTGTACTTCACCCAGCTTGTTTCAAGAGTCGCATATGGTCCATGCGAAACTAACCTAGATACATTAACAAGAAAACAAAGCAAAAAGAAAAGAAAGAAGCATAAGAAAATGTGTATGAAAAATGAGTAAGCAAACAAACAAGCAGGAAAGAAAACACACAAAGAAAGAGGCAAACATGCATGCAAGCAAACAACTCAAAAGAAAACACTACTCCTACTCCTAAGCTAATAGTGCATGGGCCGAATCACGTGAAGTGATATTTCCAATGCAGCCATCGGTGCATTGGTCAACCCATGTTGGTGAAGGCATGGTTTGCGAACAACACAGTTGTGAAAACCAGCAAACATGAAATATATAACAATGAAGACAAGCACACTCCGAGCTTACAGGTGTCCATAGAACAAAAATGAGTGAAAGTGCATGACATGCACTCTGTGGACTTGCCATGGTGTTATGCTACATTGCGTTTAGATGTTGAGTGTATCCATTTTCTTGACAGTGACATGCAAGAAAATGTGAGACTGTTAGACCACTTACATTGTGAAAGTGTGCTTCCTGTGTAAGATTCCTCGAACGCATGAGTGATGGGATTGTGTAGTTCGAGTGGAGGAAGTCAAATCTGAGTGTTGGATTGATATTTAATGTGCCTCAAAAGTCTTGGGGGTTTCGACTTCGTCAACAGATAGATCATCGTAGATCGGTGTCTTAGACAGATTAACAACAATTGAATCAACATCGTGATTGGATGAAGAAGTAGAGAGATCTTGACAACCAATATCATAAAATTCAAGATGTTTTTCGGCATCCTCATGAGTTGATGAATCGTGCAGAGGGGTAGATGAGAAGCAAGGATGTTCACCCTCTACATTTTTAGAAATGATAGATGATAGATTGGACATATTTTCGGAGGAAGGTGTGTCCTCTCTGTAATGTAATGACAGACTGACATCCAACGTGTCCTGTGAATGATCGGAAGTAGAAACATCGGGAACTGAGTTTTCATAAGGGAAATCAATAGTGGCAGAATCACAAGGGATGTTAGGATAGATCGGATGAGGCGTGGCTAGAAGGGATTCATCCTTCATTGTGGGTTCTTCTTTAGATTCATGCACACACTCATCATGAATGATGATGCAAGTTGGCTGTGTAACACCAACTCCGTCAACAACTTGATCCTCGTTCACAACAGGTGAGGAGTTTGCAATGGACGAAAACAAGACAGTAAAATCCGGAGGATCAACAAAATGTGGGGATGGAGGATGAACGAATGAATCCACATGAAAACCAATAGGCTTGCAAGCCAAATCTACACAAATATAAAGAGCGGGTGGGGTGGCAAGATGTGACAGTTCAACATATATGTGTGCATAATCTCCCACATCACTCTGCGGTGGTGGAGCTATTTGATGAGGTGAAGGCGGACAATCACTTGTGACAAAAACTATGCCTGCCTGTGATTGCGCAAGTCCATCACCAAAATGTGTTGAGCAGGTTTTGGATTATTTCAAGAAATGCAGATTCTGGATATCTGAAGAAGATACTCAAATCTTCCATAAAGAAATTCCCAACCAATTTCATCTTCGGAAAATCAGTATTCCAAATTACAGAAGCGAGTGTAAAATTGTTCAACGGATTCATCGGGTGCATTTTGTAATTTTAGAATTTCTTGATTGAGTGCTTTACAGTTAAAGTGATTGAAAGCATGGTCTATCTCTGCAACCAGATGAGCAAGAGAATGCATAGATTTTTCAGGCAATGTGGCACACCAGTGCATTTTGTGGCCTGGAAGCGTGTAGATGAACAACGCACAGGTCATGTATTCTTCAAAGATTCCATGTCTTTTGCATCAGCCTACAATGTTGGCCGCGTGCCTAACCAAGGCTACGTGGCCTACACCATCATATGTTTTATGTAACAAGTTATCCGAGAGCTTTTCCAAGATAATGAAGTCATTTCCATAAGACATACACTCCGGAAGAGAAACTCTGTAGTTAGTCATGATAGATATATAGAGATTCAAAATAGATGTGAGGACTCAGCTTGTCATCTGGCCCTCCTTCTAGCACCAAAATTTTGACTGTGATGGACCCGCCAAAATGTCAGGGGATCTCCCTAGTAAGAAGTCTCAATTAGACCTTAGACCATTTGGTGTAGGAGTCCCAGTAGTGGGTCATACCATAATGTCTTTACTATGGTTTCGCACAGAGGAAAGTAAGATGTCCCTATTAGTAGTAAGGGTGTGACATATGTAGTAAGTCAAGGAAGGTTCATGAGAGGTTCTAACACATGGAGAGTGAGGTGAGTGCGCCCCTTAGAAATTTGTGATAGCACAGAGTTAAGAAGGTAACACACGAGCAAAGATGCATCACAACATGGAAGGAAAGCTAGCTAGTAATCCAAAGTGATGGTTAAACCAACAACACGTTTCAGAAAGATTCATACATACATATACAGAAATAACTACACATGCATGCATAAGAAAATAGATACATATATCATTTAGAGTATTCAAGATGGCTCAAATACAATACAACATATGCATGAAACATGCTGGCTCTGTTATATTAAGAAGTGTAAGTTCCAGTCATACAATACATCCATGTCCAACCACTAGTTTTGACAGCGGAATGTTACAGCCACAACCGTGTGCTCCTCCAAAGAGATATACTAGCTCTACACAGTGGAGAAGCCAAGGCTCATTACAATATTGTCCAAGATTTATCTAAAATACTCCTATTGGAAGCTTAGCTAACCAAAAGCCTTTACAATGAGTTATGAGGGACCATTTATAGCAAAGGGTGGGGCAACCCTTGGTAGTCCCATTTGTGACCATTCATCTACCCTCATGACTCTTCAACTACTCTATGGTTGTTACATTTAACTATCGACACTTGAACTTCCACTTGATAAGACATTACATTACAATGCACAAGTGCCCCAGTGAGACAAAATGGCTTGAGCAAGCCATGTAAGAGGTCGTTGACACTTGGACCGTTGTGGTGAGACAAAATCTTTGACATCATTGTGATGGTCGAAGGTGGTGAGTTGATGCCAAGCTTGGTCGTCCGTGATGGTGTCTGTGCATTTAATGGTGACATCTTGCTGAAGCAAACTTTTGCCTTCGTTGCATCCGAGTGCACTGATATGGCTCCTCCATTAAACTCATCTGATAGCATGTGCATGGTCATCCTGGGTGCAACCAGACCAACAAAATGTTGATTCATAGTGTCTACATTGATCTCCAATCATGTGTAGGTGGTCGTGCACATCAACTTGTCAAAATAAATGTTCAGCTCCAGTTGGACTTGCTTCTTGTCTTCGCCTCGGTGAGTGTGCCAAATGGGTGGGATCACATGCGTGCATACAATGAAATGCATGTTGTTGAATTCCTTTGCATGTGATCAACAACATTGCTCACCTTGTCTGATCCATGCCAGCTGCTGGGATGGATCTATAACTTGTATGGGCGTAGTTTCATCTGTTTGTGCATGTTGCGCCCCTTGTTGTACCTGTTCCTGGTGCAACTCATTCTCTCGTCTGTGCAGCTCTTATTCTTCCTTGAGTTGTTGCTTCAACACATGCAATGCCTTCTATGTTCCTTTCTCTACCTTCGTGCGATGCTCGTGTCACATCATCACCTCATAGTCTCAATATCCAAAGCTTCTTCCATCATGAGTGGATCTATTTTGAACTTGCAACTTTGCTCCACCTCTATGCTATCAACAACCTTCCTCTTGCACTTTCCACATGAAAATGTGTTTCCTTTTGTTGTTGTTGATGGTGCTGCTCACTATGATGATGCTGCTATCTTATCTTGATGTCCTTGTCTACAAACAACTTGATGTCTTCATAGGTAGGCAAGCTCATAGACACTTGCTTGGCTGTAATCACATTGTGCCTTCAATGGTGCCCTTTGACTCTGCTCTCCTGAAGGCGATTGTACTTTTGTTGCTGAGAGACAGATGAAAACCTGTGATGTCTGGAGACATAGAAACACTCATGGAAATCAATCTATCAGTCGAAAACATAAACAAACTTGAGGACTGACTTGCAACATACCTGTGTGACTGATCATGAAGGTTGCACAATTTCCATCGGGAGGTCAAGGAATTGACTACCAAAATTACGCAAGGCACAATCTGGGCTATTAGGAGGCTGACTGACTACTGAAACTACACAATGCACAATCCAGCCTAGCCTGTTGAAGACCGAAACTACATGATCCGCAATTTCAGTCAGTAGTGACATGCAACTAGCAAACTGCATTGCATAATTTCTGGGGCCAACAGGACATTGCCTCCAAGAATTGTGCAATGCAAACCTGGAGGTCATTGACTGGGCTAGAATTGCACAATTTCTGGAGGGAAGGAAGAGCCTTCGCTTCCAGAAATGCTCAGTGCTAGCTAGGCAAGGCACAATCCGGGCCAAGGCAGCCCGAATCAGCCGACGGGCGACTGAAAACATGAGAAGTCTAATGCATGGTGAGATGAGTGCAAACAAGAGTGAATGATCATACATGCAAACAATAAGTGTAGGATTCAGGAAATGGGAAAGCATGCATGTGTGTGAAGCGATTCGTCGCAACGACGATCGTTTGTGAAAAAACAATGTCATGCATGCGACAACAGTGAGATGCAAATGAAAACTGAAATGGTGCTTCTACAAGCTAAATGCATCAAAATGATAGCAAGCACTCATTGAAATCAAGAAAACAGAACCCACACAAGGCGAAACACAAAAAAGCGACAGAAACGTCACGCAAGACATGAAAAGCGGGCTTACCCCGAAACAGCTAAGTTGAATGTGCCAATGACTCCTGGATACAATGTGGGATGTCAGAGCGGCAAGTTCAATGTGAGGAATGAGATATGCAACGTCCGATTGATGAGTTTTGATCAAATCAAGGTTGTGACGTGCATGCCAAAAATCTAGGAAAAGCGACACTTAGCGGGAAGTTTCTGAAATGATCCTTGCATGTAACCTCCAAATGCTAAACATAGATCCCTTAATCAAGGGATACCTTTGCAAGCTACCTTGGGAGAAGCAGTCCATGCATGCAAATCAGTTTTGCTTGGTCCCGGAGGGAACCGATCAACCTGAAGGCACATGCATCGATTTGCAAGCCTGGGATGAAAATCTGCGCAGTTTCTAGGCTGAGCAGAGATGGTTTTCCTAGAGGGATTGCACAATTTCTAAGAGGAACAAGTGATTGTCTCCCAAGATTGCGCAATTTCTAGGTTGAGCAGTTGTCCTAGGTCAGACCTCGCAATTTTCTCAAGGAATCCTATCTGACTGTATTGTGCAATTTCTAATCCTAGCAGGCTGCTTGGCTGGATTTGCACAATTTCTGCTAGCTATTGGGCTGGTTGTCACAGAGGGATTGTGCAATTTCTGGGAGTAGCAAGTGACTGCTTTCCAGAATTGCGCAATTTCTAGGTTGAGAAAATGTCCTGGGATGAATTACACAATATTTTAGAGGAAGACTGTCAGGAGGAATTGTGCAATTCTGGAGCCCAGCTGGACACCCAACTGGGTTTGTGCAATTTCTAGAGGGAAGGCTAGTTCCCCTCCAAAATTGTGCAATTCCCAGAGGGAGCTGCTTAACCAACAACTATCACTAAGTCCAGAAAGACGCCTTTGAAGGGGGTGGAACAAGCTTGCATGCACAAGCTGATAAGACTCTGTGAAACAACTGAAGATGATGTGCTTGACAGTGCAAGACATGCTGCTAAGGATGGTCAGTGAGGAGGCTCCAAAACGAAGCTAAGGCAAAATTTTGGAGGGTGGTTGTAGCCGCTACAACAGAGCCTTTTTCTAAATTTGAATTGAATGTGGAAATAAGACATAGTTGTAGTGGCTATATTAGTTGGAAAGCAAGATCCTCTCAATATGGAGCAATCTTCAAAATCCTAAGGATATTATAGCTCCAAAGGAGAACTTCATTAAAGAACATAGAGATGCATATGACCAAGCATTCCACAAATATTCAAACATTAGTAATGAAGAGAAAATGAAATAGTGTGTTTCATTATGGCCCAACAAGTTGGAAGATCGGAAAAAAAATTGTTGTTGAACATTGCTAGAGAGCTCAAAAGTAAATCTCAAGAGAAGTTCATCATTGTAAAAAACACTAAGCAATGCATATGTTCTTAGTTAAATGCAATATTAGAGAGGGCCATGACATAGGAGAATAAGGCAAAAGGGTCTAAGAAATCAAGGATAACAACATTTGAACTTCCACCTTTGATACCTAATCACAATTTTGGGATATCAATGGCATGGAAAATTTTTGAGCCCAACTCAACAAGTTGTGTAATGGGATCAAGGATTATTGCAATTAAGTTTTGAACTCTTTTAAAAAAAAATGAAGACAAGAGTGCACTAAGAGTTTATTTAATGAATATATTTTATAACATGTGTATTTTTATAAAGTATTAGATATTACTCCAAATTTCATAACATATGAGATATTTACTTCTCAAAACCTTTTTTTTAATTGAAATTAAAGAATACTATATTCAAAAAGTTACTACAAAGATAATAGCCAATATAAATAAAGGTAATGATATAAATTTCTATTTTAAAAAATCATATTTTCAATAAATATTTAAATTATTTTTAAGATAATAACATGATATTATTATTATTATTATTATTATTATTGTAATTCAGAAAAACTTGGCAGCTCATGTCACATAAGGCTCCCAATAAACCTATAGATATCTATGACTTGTACTCCTCTCCTTAAATCAAATCACAAATATTTATTAATTTTAAATAAATATATATGATGAGTATTTTTTTTATCTTTAACTTAATAACTTAATTATACTCCTCTTTTTTATTAACTAATTATGACCCATGGCATCACAATGTTTATATGATTTTAATGTATTAAAAAATAAACCTTATGTTTCATACCTATCCCCATAGAAGAGTAAGATGATCCATGGTGGAGGATTGATCCATAAAACACTGATAGTCACATAAAGTGAGTAATTCTCAATGGAAGAGCAAGATTATCCAATGTGAAGGATTGGTCCACAACACATTGATCGCCATTATATAGTAGGCTACATACCCATTATTGTCTAGGCTACATATGGTAAATCTCCATGGAAGAGTGAGATGATCCAAAGTGGAGGATTGGTCCTTAAAACAGTGAGTTTGTACACAGAAGCCTAAATACATTTCAAATCATCCATACAGGCTTCGAGTCCAATGACATCTTGTCTCAGAGTTAGTGATGCATTTTGTTCTCAGTGGGAAACAAGTGTTAGGTTTATTTTATTCGAGAAGTCTTTGTAATCCACTAGGATAAGATATGAATACCCGATTTAGATTACATTGACAGTTTCTGATCAAGTTATTATTACTTTTAAGTAATAATTAACAATGTGCTTTTTAATTAATTATCAAAGTTAAATTTGAAAAAGGATAGGGAATCTAATAGTTTCTCAATTATTTAAATTAATTCTAATCGACACACGCATGTATGTGAGAAAGAGATTGAGATTTAAATTAATTCTAATTCACACACGCATGTATAATAATCTTATAATAGTTATAAAATTATCTAAATTCCATAGGCCGATGTAAATTTGTGTATAGGGATTTAAATAATGTATTTATAGGTATTAAATTAGCCAAATGTCCAATAATATCTAAATTTCATAGATCTATGTAAATTTGTGTGTCTACAGATCTAAATAATGTACTTGTTGTTATTAAATTAAACAAATGCATGATAATATACGATAATATATATGACACTTAATTGTACTAAACCCCAAACAATATGTGTATTAATATTTCACAAGCTAGAACAATCCATTAATGGGATGAATCTTAGTTTAAATTTTTTTTAAATTATTTTTTTTATAAATAGATTTAAATAGATTAACAACTAGTTGTGCTAAACCCAAAATGATATATATGTACTTAATTAATTTAATAAGTTAGAATAATTATTTATCAATATTGAATTTTTTTGGTTTAAATATGAGAATTTCTTAAATTTAAAAATTGTTTCACTTAGAATTTGTATATTATATTATATTATATTTATTTTAATTATTAGCAGGTTTTATGTTCAATTTGGTAAATAAGTTTTATTTTGCTTAAAATGACTTTTTTATTGGAGGTTCTCTGGTCAATTTTTTTCCACTTGAGATTAGATTAAAGCTTAATCTGCTAACAACATAAACCATGAGTGATAGTCTCGTTTATGATTATTATAAGGAGAGGTGAGTGAGATATTAACCTCTTTATGTCCATAACAATTAAATATCTCGAATTGAAGTTATACAATTTATAAAAGCTTGCATAATTATATATATATATATATATATATATATGGTACACTAAAGGATCACTACTTAGAAACATATTCATTGAAGAGAGATCACTGTTAAGCACAGCACTTCATGTGGGCTCAACCACACAGCGTGACCCCAAGAGTGTGGAGAGAATTGAACACCTAACCTTTCAATAGCAAAGGTGCTTTAACAAGACCAATTGAACTAACCTTAGGGGCTAATGCACTTTTATATTATAAAGATTGCAAATACATATTCTAACACTTTGTGGTGCATTTGCATAGTACAAGTGAATGTCAAGTTTTTATTCTATTTGGTAACATTTTTACCTAAATATAAATTAGAATTTATAGATTATTATAACTGCTTCATAGGCACTCTCTAGCCCAATATGGAATAGATGATGTGATATCATGTCCTCTCCCATAGACATTTTGACTAGTAAAATAAAATAGATATTAAATATAATTATAATTAATAACTAAATTAACATAAATCTATCTTAATTCTGCATGCAAATATCTAGATGGATCAATATTTTTTTCACTTTAAAAAAAGTATTTCTTTTCATTCTAAAAAAAAATTACATCACAAAAAATTTAATTTCTCGCAAAATTAAAATAAATATAAATTAATTTAAAATACATTCACAATACAAATATACTTATACTAGCCTAGAAATGTGCAAGAATATGTAGCTAGGCTCATAAAGGGATTTATTATTATACCAACAACTTAAATTATAGAAAATAGGGTTTATACCATCCCTTACATGTACCCATTCGTCCTTGGGAAAGCATCTCTAGGGACTTTGGGGAAGGTTTACCACCGATTGGGAAGGGGCATGATTCACCTACATAGTAATTAACAAGTTTAGCAATATGTGTGCTCTCATGCCTTGTAAGAAGATCGATGGGAGAGAAGAAGAAAAATTGTTCTTTGGACATATCTATGTGCACTTTGGGATATCACAGAACATTATTCTAGACAAGGGTGCTAGATTTATTAGTGCATTTCGAACTACATTGTGCCAGAATATGGACATAAAGTTGAAGAGGTCTAAGACATTCCATCCATAGATAGATGGGAAAAAAAGAGTAATCAATAGGACTTTTTTGTAGCTTATGAGGTGTTACCATTAGAAGCATCCAAAGACATAAGAAAACATTTGGTATACATACAACACTCTTATGACATAGTGGTATATAGTTTTATTGGTAAGCCCTCATTTGAAACTTGCTTTGGATATTGTCACCTTTACCATTGGATATTCCATATGGATAACAAGGAGTGAGGAAGGATCGCATAGGGTATTTTTTGAGGGTAGAGAAATTTGTTGAGAATATTAGGTATCCATTTGCAAGTACATGAGGCACTAAAGAATCCATAAGAAAAACACAAGGACATGCATGATCATAAAAGAATAAAAAAGTTAATTAATATTATGCGGGTTTGGATTTGGAAAGTTTAGTCAACAAAATGAGTAGATGAGTGGTGGTGTAGATCACAAAATATATATTCATTGCAGGAGGCAAGCTCCATTCCTATGGAGTTGAGGAGCTAAGCTCATGGTGGGGAAAGAAGGGGGTACAAACCCCTCCTTCAAAATAGTTTTTGCAAGAGATCGAATTGGGGATTCAGAGGTTGTAGACTCGGTCATGGAACAATAATGATTAGCCCCAGGCTCAAGTGTTGGGGGACCCTCTAGCAACAAACCACCAATGGCACTCTAATAGAAAGAAATACAAAGTAAATGATTTCCAATGGTTTTCAAAGATCCAAAATATGAGGTGAAATCCACCAAAATTGATAGTTACATCCACTATATTAAATATCAAGCATTTATTTATAAATTCATTATATTTTTTACATTATAACAAGCTCTCAGCAATTGGATCCAACAAAAATGGCATCCAAAAGGTGAAGTGGATTTGGAAGAAGGAACCAGAGGATTTTTTATAGTTATTTTCTCGAATTTGGAAGATCGATCAAAGGTTTTTGAAGGAGGGTCACATTTCATCAATAACTTAGGGGTCTTCATGTTGAAAATTGTAACTAGATACGGTCTTCACAATGACTTAACTGTAATCATGACATTGTATATTATTTATAAAGAAAGATAAATTATATTTTATTTTGGAGTATGGGTTTCATACTAAAGTTTGAGTCAAAAGCATGTTCGTCATGCTTTTAAATTTTCTAGGTATTTCTAGGATAAAAAAAATAATATTGGTCATGTGCCATAGTCCCATTTGGACTCATTGTAATAAAGAAAGATATTTATTTTATAAAGAAAAATCCATTGTGTATCCCATTGAGACGAACTCGGCCCAAGATAATATCAAGTTGACCTAAGAGAGGGTTATTCGATCCCTCAAGAAGGCTATAAATACCAGGAACTCGACATCATTTGATACACTCACTCATCTCAAGTTCGATATGCAATAGCGAAGAAGAGAAAGAGTAGTTGGGAGGATGAATAAGAGGAGAAAAAGTTGAAATCTTTGGAAGGTTATCTTTTCTTGTCCATAGGTGTGAAGCTTCCAGGGTTTGTGAAGCTACGAAATTGTAGGGACAAAATTCTAAGAAGCAGTTGAAGGGCGAAAATTTTGGGACAAAGTTGCAGTAGGTCAAACTTTGGAAGCTGCCTTGGAGAAGATCTTATTGGGGGTTGACTTGGTGCTTGGTAGGGTTTTTGGATTTGTTCTTTGGGTCTTGGAAGTCTCTTTCTAAGCAAAATATAAAGAGAAGGAGAAGCATTTTTCTAGATTTTCCTGTTGGAGGGGTTTTCCCCTAGCTTGGATTCTATATCTTGTTCACTTTGTCTTGTTGTGATCTTCATTGTTCTGGTAATTTCTTGATGAACAAAGATATAATAAATTAATAAAATACCAAAACATATCACAAGTAATTATTAATTTAAGGAAAATCATCCATAATACACAAGTTTCAAGATTTTCCAACATGGTATCAGAGCTATGGTGCAAGAAGGAGACTGAAGATCACATCTTAGTTGGCACTATGGAAAGGGTTATAAGAAAGGGTTTCAAGTTTCTTGCAATCTTGCTACATCTATAAGGGATTGTATATTGAAGATCATCTCCAAGCTTGCAAAGGAAGTAGTAGATGGAAGTTTGTTCTCTGCTTTATTCAACACTTTCAAGGATGAGAATGTTGGGGTTATTGACAGTGGTGCCTCCAAACATATGATGAAAGAATGCAACAACTTCAAACCCTATCTAAAGGAATCTCCTCACATTCAATCGAAATTGGAGATAAGAAAAGTCATCCAGTGAAAGGCATTGGATATACTTCGTTGGAGCTCGAGTCTGGTGGAAGAATTCACCTCAACAATATTTTATATGTTCCATATTCGAAGAAAAACTAACTTCCTATTTCTTGTCTAGAGGATAAGGGTAACAGAGTTTTTTTTTTTAATGGCAAGGTTTTTGTTTGGGGTAAGGGCTCTAGTATTAATGATTCTAAGGTAACTGATATTTGTGAGTAGACATTATATAGATGTTTTACATCCCTATCTCATGCCCTAGTCCACTTGAATGTGAGTCCTTCTAAACTATGGCATAGAAGGCATGGAAACCTTCATTATAATATTTTTCCATCTCTAAGTCAAATGGTCAATTGCATCCCCGAATTGAAGGAAGAACATGAAGGGATTTTTTATGGCCAAAAATGACCTTCATCAACATCATTCGAGACCACCTGGTCAGGGCCCCAAATCAGACCCTTTTTCATTTGGCATGGTGTTTCCAACTGGTTATGGGACCAGTTACCCGCTCTCCAAAGACTATCCTGAGTTCAATCTAACCTAATCTTACTTATCCTATGTCAAGCAAATATTAAATGTTAATGTATTAGTATTTATCCTCTATGTTATGTTAAGTTAGTGTCAATCCTATGATACTATGTTATCTAGGTATTAATATTATTCTAATATTAATGTTATGTTAGATATTAATGTGTTAATAAAAGTCTCGTAAATAAGCTTATGTTAATTGTTACCTAATATTATATTGTTCTAATCTACAATATAATTCTAACTAACACTATCCTAATACTATAATAAAAGTACTATAATATACTATACTATGATTTAATATAATTGTATTGAAATTTAAATAAATGTTATTACGTATATGTTTCTAATTCCTTAATATTAGTCCTAACACTAACTAGTAATCAATCCATTTATCAATGCAGGTGTCAAGTCAGGTATAGGAGATAAACAACTAATGTGACCCAATGTGAATAGTGAGAGGATGTGACAATGAAAGGTGCCACATCACATTTACACAACTAGTGTTGTCATGAATGTGGCAGGTAAGAAACAATATAGCCAGGAAAATGACAATCACAATGACCATAACGGAAGATAGGCCAAAACATAATAAAGTCCTAAATAATAAAAACCTCCAAAGCCCAACAATAAAGATTAGAAAAGTCATTAGTCACCAAAACAACAGGAAAGAAAGGAGTTTTCCAACATGTAAGAAGGAGGGACCCCATTATTTTTCCCAAAATATATATATATATTTGGGGGGTTGTGGCCACAACAATGGTGACTCATGGGGAAGAAGCATTTATCTCTAGTTTCAAAGGAAACAGGTTTAATTTACCAAAAGTTTGAAGTGATAGATTTCGTGAAATCTCCAAACATTAAAACATTTCCCATGGGTACCACATCAATAAATCAAGCAATAGAAATTATTAAAAAGATAAGTACTTGAAATAGGCTAAGTCTAAAACCATGAATCCAAATTTGAGGAAAATAATTAATTTTAAATTTACCTCATGTGAATGAAAAAAGAGGTACAAATAGGAAGTTTTAAGGAAAGTATACATCCATTGATATAGTCTCCCTTACCTGACATCGCTTCACTTCCAGTGAGTGTCCATAGCCCCAACAAAGTTGTCTTAGTACTACACAAGCATAGCCCCGCTACCAGTGAGCCTGTTCATCGTTATGTTCATTAGTGATTATTTCATTACGTTCTTGAATAACGGAGATAACTTTTTCTATCAAAAATTTCTTAAGGGGTAAGTCATCATGAAAAAATTTGTAGCATAATGACTATAAATATATCACAAAATTCACTAACAGTTTCATCTTCAGAGATTGTCAAGTTATCAAATTCTAAGCACAATTTCTCATAACTATAATTGTGACGTCCCAAAAGAAATACATGCTTGAAGTGGTTCCAGGAGTGAATTGACTTAGTTGGTAGCATCTTTTACCACTCATGTATCCTTACTTGAAGCATGGGAGTAAATAACATGCAAATTTCATTGTCATTAGTGATGTTAAAACATCTACATTTATGTATAAACTGATCAACATGATCTAAAGAAAAAATGTAACTCTCACCATCATATTACAATTTAGATAAGGATTCAAGTTGTCTCTTAGGTATGTCTCTGGTAGGGTTTCGTGAGCCAAAAACATGATCTAAAGTAGGAATATGTATAGGAGCCATAGTTAGTTAAAAGCTTTAAAACCAAAACTCCACACAAATAATCTAGTTGTGGCCCTCTTTATAGTGCCAAAAATGTTGATGGCTAAAATTGACCTTCATCAACATCATGGGAGACCACCCAGTCAGGGCCCTAAATCATACCCTTTTTTGTTTGGGATGGTGGTTCTGACTAGTTATGGCTCAGTTAGCCACTCTCTGAATACTAGCTTGAGGTCAATCTAACCTAATATTACTTATCCTATGTTAAGACAATATTAAATGTTAATGTATTAGTATTTATCCTCTATGTTATGTTAAGTTAGTGTCAATCCTATAATACTATGTTATCTAGGTATTAATATTATTCTAATATTAATGTTATGTTAGATATTAATGTGTTAATATATGTCTCCTAAATAAAATTGTGTTAGTTGTTGCTTAATATTATATTGATCTAATCTACAATAAAATTCTAACTAACACATCCTAATACTATAATAAAAATACTATATTATAATATAATAAAATTATTATACTATGACATGATTTAATATAATCGTATTGAAATTTAAATTTAAATAAATGTTATTATGTATATGTTTCTAATTCATTAATATTAGTCCTAACACTGACTAATAACCAATCCCCTTATCAATGCAAGTGTCAAGCCAAGTATAGGAGATAAAAAACCAATGCGACACAATGTGAATAGTGAGGGGATGTGGAAATGAAGGGTGCCACATTTCCTTTACATGACCAGTGTCGTCGTGAATGTAGTGGGTAGGAAATAATCCAACCATAAAAATGATAATCACGGTGACCATAAAGGAAGATTGGCCAAAACATAATAAATTCCCGAATCATCAAAAGCTCCAAGCCCAACAATAAATATCAGAAAAGTCAGTAGTCACCAAGATTCCAAGAAAGAAAGGAGTTTTCCAACATGGAAGAAGGAGTGTCCCCGTTATTTTTCCACAAAAAAAAATGGGTGGGGGTGTTATGGCCAGAACAAGGACCTATAAGGGATGTGCTCTAGGCAATAATGTAAATAAACCATTTGCAATAAGTGATACTAGATCTACAGAAGTGTTAGATCTCATACATTCAGATGTATGTGTACCTATGACAATTAAGGCTCTTGGTGGGCATCAATATTATGTAACCTCCATTGATGATTTCTTAAGGAAGACATGGTTATACCTTCTCAAGAACAAGTACGAGGTATTCAAAAAGTTTCAGGAGTTCAATAATGAAGTGGAGAATCTAACTGAGAGAAAGATCAAGACTATGAGGTCAAACAATGGTGGAGAATACACCTCCAAAGAGCTGATAGCTTTCTGCAAGGAAGCTGGGATCAATAGGAAGCTTATCGCTCCTTATAATCTCGAATAGAATGGTGTGGATGAAAGAAAGAATAAAACTATTGAATAATGTGTCAGGGCCATGCTACATGATTAAGATCTCCCTTAATTCCTATGGGGAGTGCCATGTATGACAATTGTTTACTTGTAGAACCGAAGTCCTCACAAAATTCTCAACAACGTGACTTTGGAAGAAGCATTTACAAGAATTAATCCAAGTGTGGATCATCTTCAAATATTTGGCTGTCTCGTGTATATTCATGTACCCAAGGAAAAGAAAAAGAATTTGGATCCTACTAGTCTAAAGGGAACCTTTGTTGGGTATAGTGCTTTATCAAAGGCGTATATAATCTATATTAATGAGGATCATCAAATTTAAGTAATCAAGGATGTCATCTTTGATGAAATTATAACTCACAAGAAATAAAATGATGTTCGCGTCGACTCTGATGAAGAAGAGATACATGTCTTTGAGGATATCTCAATGGAAAATAATGGTCAATATCAGACATCTACTCAAGAAGATTTTGAAGGTCCTAGTGAGCCTATACAACAAGTAACCATTACAGAAAATCGAAAGAGGCCAAATTGGTTGAGAACTACTCTACAAGAAGTAGAAGGACATACGACATTGGGGACCTCTAGGGAAAGTAAAAGACCAAAATGGTATTCTGGGTATGATTCATATATGACAAAGCTCATTGAAGTGGAACTTTCCTCCTATGAATATGCAATTAAACATCAAGAGTAGAGGAATGCTATGTAGGAAGAATAGTAGTCCATAATGAAGAATAATGTCTGGGAAATTGTCCCTAGGCCAAGTGACAACTCTGTAGTCACTTCAAAGTGG
The DNA here is from genome assembly GCA_000404065.3 of Pinus taeda. NCBI lineage: Eukaryota > Viridiplantae > Streptophyta > Pinopsida > Pinales > Pinaceae > Pinus > Pinus taeda. The sequence continues at coordinate 18,543 of APFE030495253.1, read as the reverse complement.
ATTTACAAGATAAAGCGCATTGTAGATGGGAGCATTAATAAATACAAGGCAAGGTTTGTAGAAAGAGGCTTCACACAGAAAGAAGGGATTGATTACGAGGAAACATTTTCTCCCATAGCTAGATACGCAACAATAAGATCACTTTTTTTGTTGACTGCTACTATGGGATGGAATTTCCATCAAATGGATGCTAAGCCAACTTTCCTAAATGGGACCATTGATGAGGAGGTTTACATTAAGCAGTCTCAAGGATTTTAAATAAATCAAAGGGAGACTCAAGTTTGCAGGTTGAATGAAGCTCTAAATTGCTTAAAGCAAGCACCTAAAGCTTGGTATGCAAGAATGGATGTATACCTATTGAGACTTAGTTTTACCAAGAATACTCTAGATCGTAACCTATATATCAAGGTGGTTTAGGGTGAAGTAGTTATCATACTCTTATATGTGGATGATCTACTAGTCATAGGTCTAGAGCACTAGATTCAGGAATGCAAGAAGCAGTTAGAAGTTGAGTTCGATATGAAAGATCTTGGGATTATGCATTATTACATGGAACTATAAGTATGCAAAAATCCATGTGAGATATATCTTGGACAAGGTAAATATGTGATCAAGATACTTCAAAATTTTGACATGATGGACAACAAGCCTATGAAGACTCCCATGATTATGAATTTAAAGAAGTTGTGGAGTTCAGAATCTAGTCCTGTGGATCCTACTTGTTAAAAACTATTGATTAGGTCCTTGATGTATCTGGTAAATACAAGACCAAACATTTGTTTTGTAGTAAATGTCCTTAGTCAGTTTCAGATGGACCCAGTCAACTGTTTGTAGTAGTTTAGTTGATTGGGTCCTTGATGTATCTAGTAAATACAAGACTGAACATTTGTTTTGTAGTAAATGTCATTAGTCAGTTTCAAATGGAGCCAAAAAATGATCATTGGATTGCTGCTAAGCATATCCTAATATATTTGCGTGGAACCATACATCACTGCCTCTGGTATACTGGTAAAGAAATCCAACTCATGGGATATACAAATTCAAATTGGGGTGGAATTGAGACAAATGGAAGAAGCACAATAGGTGGATGCTTCAACCTAGGGTATTCCATGGTCTCATGGATGAGAAGAAAGCAGGATACATTTTATTTGAGTAGTGATGCTAAATATGTTGCTGCAAGCGAAGTCTGTTGGGAAGAAATTTGGTTCAAGAAGTTGTTATCAAACTTGTTTGAATGACCACTTAGACCTACATGAATACATCATGACAATAAAAGTTGCATAAGATTGATGGAAGACCCAGTGTTTCATGCTAGGACAAAGGATATAAATAATAAGTACCACTATGTCACAAGCTTGGTACAAGATGGGGTCATGGAGTTGCACTATCTACCTACAGATAGATAGTCTAATGACTGGGAAGTTGATTGGTTGAGTGAGTCACTCTCGGCATGAAGAGATGCCAGATTGGCCCTTGCTTAAGGGGATAAGGGGCAGGGACAAATTCAAACCAAGCTAGGGGATATAGATCTACCAACTGGTCTGAATTAGTTAGGGGAGTGAGTTCATACTTCCCTCACACACTTTCACATATCTAGTCTAGGTTGTAGCTAGCTAAAGGATGCAAAAGCGATTTCCCTTTACAAGACAAGAAATCTAACCTTTATTGAGGAGAAGGAGGTAGATGATTAACCTGAGTATCAAGGAGAAGGAGATGTATAATTGAACAAAGAGAGTGGCTTCATAAGGCAAGATTATTCATCTATGTTTCTCTCTGACTTTTCTCATTTCAGGTTCCTTCTCAATTGTCGAATAATGTGAACGTGAGAGTGTAGCCAAATATATATGAGCTTAGTTTCTCCTCTACAATCGCACAATAGAACTTTACAAATCCATCTAGGAGGGAATATTTAGTTCAGGGATTTATTTTGTTCAATGGTTCCACACTCTTCATACCCTTCCTCCTTCCTATTCATTCATGGAGCCATGCGAGCAATTAAAGTCATAACACTTGTCATTCATTTCACCACGTCAATTGTAACACCCTCCTCCCACATTTATCCAAGTTAACCAGTCTGTTGGGGTAAACATGAGATGAGAGGCTACTATGATCTTAATCAAATCCCCATGTACAATTAAGAAAGTGGAACTAATCAAACACAACCAATCTGACCTTCTACACATGTTACAGAACCTCCAGGATCCAACCAACCTTTCCAGGTGACCAACCCTTGAGGCAACTTAACATTTTACTAACCGGGAGCCTCAGTCGCTCCCACGACATGGGAATGCATGCAAATGGGACCCTCCATTCACTCCCATAGAAAGGACATGCCAGCGACTGGTGACATTTTCAAATAAATCTGAGCCTGTGATCTCAGATTTTGTGCCACTTTTTTAGGGCCAGGACTCAGGCCACTTCCCAGAACTCCATGAAACTTTCATAAATGAAAAATAACATCGGGACAATGATACTAATGCAAATACTTGAACAAAGACTTGATTGGACCCCTACTAGCCATGACAGGAATTTCATCAAACATGTCACAAATATTTATTCTACATGTCATAACAACAAAATCTCTAGGCATAGGGGTCTCATACTTATTTGAGATTCGTAAAGAAGCATTGTTGCCTTCTCACAATAGCTGCATTATCATCTATTAGGTCATATGTTCATTGTTCATTCATTTACTAATCAAAACATGATGAGATCCATACATCATCACTGTCAAAAAACATATTCATAACCATCATATAAACAATAGAAATAATAAGGATGCAACAACCATAAAATCCATATATAAACCAATACATTTACACATGAAATACCAAGGAGAAAGAACTCTTATTAATGAATGCATAAGCCAACCAGGTATGGGACTTCCTCGAACCACCCGACCATAGATTGGCTAAACCAAATATTTCTTTCAGTCAGTCACCCTCGTACCATATTCCAAGCATGAATGTGGGGCTCATAACCAAAATCAACTAGGGCTTCCCAAGGCTACACCACCTCACCCTCAACAATATAACCAAGCTTTACCGCAATCCCAACCAAATCACTAGGCCCTAAACAAGCATGGATGCCACCAGATTTCTCCATTTACATTGCAAGGAATTTTTTGTCTCCTCGTCTCTAGAATTTATCGTACATCCCGCCATACAATGGCCAAGGATCCCTAGGCATAATCAAGACTCCACCCTCTAGGCTTTACCATATATCATGTTGTTCACTGACCAAGGATTCCTAGTCCTGATCGAGGGCACCCACCTCTATTATTTACCGTATACTCGGCCATTCATCGGTCGAGGATTCCTGGGCCCACAGAGGTAACACAAAATTTGGCTTTACCGCAGCCCACAGTCAAGTTCAGGGGTTACTAAGCCAAGGCTTTAACATAATCCATAGTTTGATTTAGGGATCACTAGGACATGTGTTCTTTCTTTCAAAGACCATGTCACTCAGTTTTGAATCCATCCGAAAATCTAGCTCAACCAAAACATGAGAAACCCATCACACCATGGCCATCCGGAAATGGCAAGGCTAGGCTGAAAAACATTGTCACACCTGGAAAAACCCATGCCCATGACATCAAGATAACCAAGAACACGCATGCATAACTATGCATTCCAAAACTAATTAGGAAACCATACATGCAACTTGATACCTGCAAAGAATCCTGATGTAGTCGCTTGACCCTTCTCTTCCTTGCTTGATCTTTTCTTCCTCTTTTCCTTCTTTGCTTTTCTTGGTTCAAATTTGAAGTGCTCCAAGAAAAATTTAAGTGTCCAAGAGTGTGAGAGAGAAAATAGAGAGAGTGCTCCAAAATTGAACTAACAAAAGGTTACAAATTGATCCTTAGAAACCTTTTTATTAATGAGGCCTCTATTTTCTTCAATTTTCCATTATTTTCCTTCAATTTCCTCCTCACATGAAACCTATCACATTTCACCTTCTTTTTCTCCTAATTTCCATCATTTTCATGAATAAAATGCTAATTAATGCCTCATGGCTTTCCAAAGCCTTTGCCATGGTCTTTGAAAATTTCCTTAGCCATAATAAATCAAATGAACACCCACACTAGGATGTTTTTCTCAACATTCAGCTTGGAATAAGTGTCCCATAACTATGGTTATTATTTTTCCTTTATAATATTTTATTTACTTGGAATTTTCAACAGTGTTGTTACATCAATAGACTTGTTGCATCTATAAATTGCTAGGCTCTCTGCCTTAGCGAGAGGTAACAAGCCTTTCTCATGTCGTTCTTGAAAATAATTGTCATGTGATTGGGGAGCTCAACAAAGGCTGGAATCACCCTCCTAAAGATGTTTCTTTTACCACAAAATTATTGGATGGTATTTTTGTGCCTATGATCCAAGTGGCTCCAGAAAAGACTCAGAGGTCGAAGGTGGCTCCAGAAAGGCTTGAAAATCAAAGTCTTCGAAATGTAGCCAAACCAATACCAAGTTGCTGTGCTCGTAATTACGATTCCAATGGCATAGACGACACTCAAATACGAGTCTGTATGACCAATTTATGGCTCTTTAAAATTTGATAAGACAAGGAAAAAGTGGGGTCCACAATGTGCCACATGGCATCCCGTCAAAAGTTGGAACCCACAGTGTTCATGGCAGCCCATCAAGCCATTGACATATGGCACCCCATCATTAGCCTCCTAACCCTGCATAAAAGACAAAACAAATATATTAAATATAAATATAAAGTGTTTATTAAAATAAACCATAATAAATAAATAAAAATAAATTAATTAATTAACCATATAAAGAAAATCAAACTCAAAGTATGAAAAAAATCAACCATATAAACAAAATCAAAATCAAAGTATGAAACTTTGAAAATGGTTAAACCATATGCCAACCAACGAATATTAAATAAAATGGTGGCTTAATATATGACCTATGGAAAATGGTAATGCGAACCAAGGAATAATAAAATTCGAAATAGTCAAATGAGGTTGTGTTATTCAAGAATGGTTATATTAAAAGGCATGGAGATAACGAACATTCTAGAGATCACTTTGAGTGCAACCACAAATCGTTACCATTTTATGTAAAAAATAGAGCACTATATGTGTTAATAAAAACCATCACCACTCCAAGTTTGAATGCACGGCTACAACAAAAAATATTAACTAACATATATTTTGGTCATGCACATGGTTAGAGCCTCCAACCTCCACCAACCTAATTCCAACATCCACCAACGGCCCACAAGGGTGCTCATTATTTACTTTGCCGATGGAAACACATATAAACCAATACATTCCATTTGACATGGGCGGAAGTGGATTGGAGCGGACAAACGGAAGAGCACCGAGTGGAACCAAGATTTGCAGAGTGGAGTGGAACCATGTAGGCATGTTTTTCGAGATGACATTTGTGTAGGGAATATTCTTTGATGTGGAAAAGATTCTCTTAGAGAGTCAAAGATGCCAGTGACATAATTTGACAAGTGGATAATCCTTTTTACAAGTTTTTTTTACCAAGATTCCAACTATGTGTTCAAAATATACATCTAAGTAACATAAATGTAGGTGTTTAGCAGCAAGTAATCTTTGGAGAATCTTGTAGAATCTTAAAGATTCCCTTGGACACTGATTTTTTTACTAAGGAAGAATGTTGTCAACTTTAAAGTCATTTTTCATAGAATTTCGTAGGGAGCGCAGTGGTGTGCTTAGAATATTCATTCGAGCAGTCGATTTTTTGGCCATATTCAAGAATGAATCTTTGGGGGAATCTTCACGATTCCCGAGGGTCTAGAATTTGGAGGTATCAAAGAGAGGCAAATTTGATAGTCATTTGACACGATTTCGCACTACGACTTCAACGATGCAGTGCATTTCAGTAGATGAGCTTTGCATTTTCAACCATCCCCAAAAGTGGAGGTATATGATGTAGTTATGTCATATTTTTCTTTTTAGATGATGTTTTTGTTGATGAGATCCTTGATTACTATTATGTTGAGGGATATTTGTATGCCACAATTTGTGAGATTTTATTAGCTTGTCATACTGAAGGAAGACCCATTTGAGTGAGAGTTCCTATAAGGAAAATGTCTCGTGAAGAGACATGCCACCCTTGTTGAGGGAATTTTCTCAAATGAGTGAGATTTCCTCAGAATGTCTCGTGGAGAGACATGCCACTCTGGTTGAGGGTATTCATCCTTGTAATGACAAAGAACATACCATGTACATCATCATCATTTGCAGCATTAATGGAGCGGCCTCCCGACTCTTGACACCAGGGCCCGAAGACGTAACCCACACTAGGTGAACTCCGTTATCAATGATTTTGTGTTCTTGATTTGATGGTCATCATTATGTTTCATCTTCTTTATAGTATACACATGTTGCTTTTCATGCTCTTTCATATGCAATTCTGCTAACATCACAAAAGTAAAAGGTCTTGGTTAATTCCAGTCGCTGAAGAGATCTTGATCATCCTAGGAAAGGGAATGGTGTTTATAGCCTTAACCCTTTCCATATTGATTTATACTCCTTGGGAAGAGACAATGGAGCCCAACAACTTTCCTTCCACAATCCCATAAAATGACTTCTTTGGATTGACATGTATGCCAAACTTTTTATATCTTGAAAATACTTTCCATAAATTCCCCAATTAGTCTGCTTCCTTTAAAGGAAAAATGGTCATATCATTAAATTATATCACAATGAAATGGTCCTTGATGTATGCAAAAGAATATTCCATGGCTCAAATGTATGGAGCAAGATGACAGCAACATCTGACACCATCCCCACGGACGTCTGGCCCAGAGGTACCGCGAAGAAAATTAAGGATTGCTTAATAGAATAACTAGGATGATGTAAGACGAAATTTAAAAGGTGTACAAGTTCGAATATTGATTGGGTGCCATGTGTCCCCACTGGCGCATTGGAGGTATTGAGTGTGGATGTATTGGCTTACTTTTAAATGGCAGGGGGGGTTGTGCAAAGGGAAGTTTTTCCTATACTACCAATCAAAGATCAATGGTGGTGATGCATTGTGCACCCGTTCCCCCCCCCCAAAAAAAAAAAAAAAAAATCACAAACAACTAGAGGGGGGATGCACAAACCATGAAACAAAAAATAATCAGCCAATCAACGTGGAAACAAAAGACGAGCCAAGACTTATATAAATTTTTATAAAGGAAATTAGGTGAAAAAACAAGGTTAATGGACCCTTTATCTCTCCTATGACAGGAGGACAAGTGGCAACATACAATTGGTCTAGATGACAAAGTGATGATGTCAGCATCAGCCAATCAGAGGTGGACACAAGGCATGCATATTTGGATTTTTTGGTCATCCAAAGGGCCTATTTTTTAGTGACACGTGTCACCAATCACAAGCTGACATGTAGCACAGATGGCGTCAGAATGGCATCATCCTGCTGGTTGGAGCACGATAGGTTGTTAAGAGTGCATAGAGAGGAAGTTTTAGTCAAGAGAGAACCAGGAAACATCGAAATTAATAGGTTGGTAGGTGGCATCCAATTAAATGAAGGCTGAGAGGACCCCGCAAGATAACTAAGCCCACAAGGTCTAGCTCAAAGGATTTTTAAAGTACACAAAGCAAAAGCAGTAAGAGATAAGAGGCATCGAGACACAGAGGACAATAACAACCAATCAAAGAGCAGGTGGATGATCCCCACGGGACACGTTGACCCAGCGGATAGAACCCAACGGATATATAAAGAAGCACAAGTTTAAAAAGCATTGAGATAGAGGGGCTATGAACTAATCCCTGACTGTGATCATTTCCTGTAGAAATAAGACCATGGGCATGGAGCATAAAACAAAGGAATTCAACCCCCGACATGTAAAAGTGGCCTAGCCCCTGAAGGCTTAGACAGTGATCACAGAGACCTAGTCCTATGGCAGAAAAACAGGTAAATAGCCTGAGAAAAGGTGCTAAACGCTAAATCTGGTAGAACTATAAGTTTGGCAGTGCTTTTGGCAATTAAGACAAAGTTAACAACAAACAAAAATAGAAAAACTTTTGCTAAAACCTATAAAAGACCAGATAAGATAAAATAAGTGAAATAACTTAGTTTAAGTGGAAGAAAAGGATGATAAGGGTCAAGGAACATGGTGAACACAGTCAGAGGACCAAAATAAACTAGGAATGGGAAAAAAAAGATTCATGCAACAATACAAGAAAAGCAAAAAGGCCAAAAATATCAAGCCAAATTCTTTATAAGAAAGCTTGAGCAAAATGGTTGAGAAGGATGAACAAAGAAGTGATGTGAGTTTTTTGGGCAAGTTGTGGTGAAGTTGTTGGTGTTTTCTCAGTGATCAAATATTACTGAAGGTGTTGGTGATTGATGGAATCGTTTTTACTTTGAAATCAGAGAAGGAATTCATTGTTTCTAATGTGAAAATGGATGAAAAATGAACTAGTGAGTGTCAAGCAAGTTGTAGCTTGCAAAATCAGGGGTTGGTGCTCCTTCTAGTGGTTTCCAGTAAAAATTATGGGTTGTAGCTCCATTCAGTTGTAGCTAAAAAATTAGGGAGTTGTAGCTTCCTAATGGTTGTATCTAGAGAATTGTAACAACAAGTTTTAGCTTTCCCTGTGAATGAATTAAAAAGAACTTTCGAAAATTTATTTATTCTTTGTGTGTTCCATTTTGATCACTGAGATTATATATTGTCATGATTATTTAAATTAATTACGAAAGCACTCTATGGTATCCTAGTGTTCTAACAAAAGTAAAAGAAAGTTTTTAAAGTGGTAAAAATTCCTACAATACTAGTCCACCCCCCCCAGTATTGTCCTTGTCATAACAATCTACCTTAGTCTTGTGAATAAACAATCAGTCCATGCCCAAAATCATATTGTATGATCTCGAAGGAAGCACATTTAGATGTGTTGATGTAGACATACCATTCAACTCAAATGCACAAGCTCTCACCTAATGATGAAACTCTTTTCTTTGTCCCTATAGCCAACTGCACCAACCAAGACTCTACATGCACTTATTTATTCAAGCTACACTTATCCACTAGGTTAGGATTCACATAACTATAATTAGATCTAGGATCAATCAAAATGGAAACAACTCGATCAAAAATCTTACCTTTCATCTCAAGAATGGATGCCTAATGGTTCGTTTGCCTATTATCAAGTTCTACATAGATCCAAGGAATACTCTGAATAACATCCCCAACTCCCTATGCCTCCTAAGCACTATAAATTTAAGGTCCACCACCCTAATACTATGGAAAATCTCTCCTATGATGCTCTCCACCACTAGTTTAACACTACAAAGGCTTCCTTCCATCACCATTCTGCTGCTCCTTAGATTGAAATCCATGTCCTATGTCAAGTGCATTGAACTTATCATAAGGTGCCACATTCTCCTTACCACATGCATCATGAGGTATTCCTCGCTTCTTATCCCACTTTCATTTAGTCTTCTAATTACCTTTCCAATCCCACTTAGGCTCATACTTGTGCTTAGAATGCTCATAACAATGCTTCAATTTCCTGATGACTTCCTCTAATGATGGAGGCTCATCATACTCAATTTGATCCCTAAATTCTAATGTTAGTCCACTAATGAACCTTTGGACCTTTGTCTTCTCATCGTTAAGATATGTTACATACCTAAATAGATCTAGAAACTTAGTTGTATACTCTTCATTTTTCATAGATCCCATCTTCATCTCATAGAACTCCTTGGCCTTTCCATCATAATACCACTCAGATAAGTGCTTCTTTTGAAAGAGTATTTTAAACTCATTTCGAAATTAACTCCTCTCTTGATTCCTCTGACACACTTCACATATTCCCACCAAATGTCTTATCTTCCCTTCAGACAGAAAATAGTTATCCTAGCTTTCATTTTCTCTGTATAATCATGCAATGTTAAGAACTTCTTCATCCCAAGCATCCATGCTTTTGCATCTTCCAGTTTCTTCACATGCCCATCAAAAGTAGGAGGCTTGGCTTTCTTGAACACATATGGAAAGTAATGCTTCTCACTCCTCCTATAAGGATGATGGCAGTGATGAATTTGATCTCTCTAAACCAGAACTACAATAAAACCCATAATCATGCCTTCTCCTATCAGGTGTATCCAACCATCTGTTGCCTTTGACTGTGTCATCCATATCCAACTTACATCTTGATCGAGACTTGCTGCCATATGCCCCATTTGTTTTTTCCTTCTGTCCATAAATGATCCTCAATTGTCCCTACTTCTACAAATATTATAAGCTCTGAAGAATCACTACATTGACCTATGCTTGATTTTCCTGATCTCTGGCAAGTCCTTCTTGAGACTCAATTAGCCTGTTACTATCTGCCTTACAACTTTTGATTTTTTCCTTCAAACTTCCCAGTGTATCTGCTAAATCAAGAGGATACTCATCTCCTTGTTGCTCAACTAATCGATAAGGAGATTCATGTGAACTGTAGTTCACCATTATTCTCATCTTATATAACCTTCTTCTTCCTGCAAGCATACCATGTTAGATAAACCAAACATAGACATAATCGAAATCATACATCAATGTATCTCAGGGGAGGCTATCTCATCTGCACAAATCAGTCCAAATTCGAATGAATATATATATATATATATATATATATATATATATATATACACACACACACACACACACACACACATTAAATCAACATATCTACCTATTGGCATCATGCATAATAACACAAACTGTAACACTGACTTCATACATGACAACCATAGCCACTGCAATGCATGTATACAACTAGCATGCATGCATAACAATATCATCTACCTTGAGGTCCAATGCTACAACCTCACTCTGATACCACCGTGTCATATCAAATATCACCCTAAGAGAATACAACCTACTTTGATACCACCCTATAACTACCCCTCCCACATTTACCTAAATTCACAAGCTCTCCATGGCAAACATGAGACGAGTGTCACTATGACATGACCCAACCTTCAAGTTCTAGTTAAGGAAGTGAGGCCTAAAATCTGAAAACTTACTGACATCCTACAGGGACTATAGATCACTCAGGAGTTGAATAACCATCGCAAGTGATCAGTCCCTCATTTGGAACCCTTGTTCTTACCTAACACCCCAACTGCACGCACAACAAGGCAAGAGTGTGGTTATGAAACTCCAACCACACACACAACAAGGATTCCATGCAGTTATGACCAAAATCCTGCAGTTCAGTGCCAACTGTCCCGAGATCTGAGCCACCTTCCTAGGCTAGGCTCTAGACCACTTCCCAAAACTCCTTGCAACTTTCTAGAATCATAAAAGAGATGGTGACAATGATATCCATTCAAACTCAAGCAAGAACTTGACCTAGACATGCCTAATCCACATCAGAAATTTCATCAAGCATATGGTAAAATTGTCAGCTACAGTTCATGAATGCATATCTAGTCATAAACTTCTAATTTTCATCTAAGAATCACCACGAAGACTCCAAGCCCTCGATGGCTAGTTTTAATAACACTTGTTAGCCCACGCATTCACCAACCATTCAATAATTGATAGAAACATGTGAAGATCCATATATAGTGTTGTAGCTCCTAGAGGCATCCTCTGGGTTGAAGAAAGACGAGTTCCTAGGACACCTTGATGAGTGCTTTAAGGATCTACTAATATTTTTTATTACCCTCAGTATTTAACATATTTGAGATGAAATTGAATCATAACCTTCCTTAAGAGGAGAAATACAAAGTCGAATGCAAAATATTACTCACATGTGCATTAATATTTGACTCTAGTGGCCAACATTACATGAACAAGTATTTTTAACAGACATTTGTAGTATATCTAATAAAAGAATCAAGGAGGAAAGAAAACCAATGCACAAGGCTTAAAATAAGAATCCAGTGCATCGAAGTTCAGCATGAAGTGGATGAGAAAAAATTTAAATGAAGTGCTAAGATACATGGAGTGCATTTTTAAGGATAACCATTCACATCATTTATAGGCATCTTTAATCAACATTAGACCTAGATGAATTCGGAAATCCATGAAAACATATCCAACAACTACTATTACATGTAATATGAGAAGAAGAGTGAGAACATATGGAACAAACACAAGAAAGAATACATACTACACATTCATATGAGCTAGAATCACCAAAAACAATTCATTAATCTTCCACAGAACATGCATTTCATTGACAATTTGCAGAGCTTCTCTCTTGGAAAACCAAAATTCGAAACCCTTGGTTTTGTATCATAAAACTATTTTTGTAGGGCCTTAGAGGGAGAACCCTTTACAAAATATTCTTTCTTGATTAGGCAGTGAATCATCATAACAAAATATCAACGTGCTTTAATGGCACAAATGTACTAGTCGGATCCTAACTAACTAGTATTGAGTCTTAGAAAACATAATATTTACATGAAACAGAAAATATAAAAGTTTCATGATTCGACACAATCAACAATATATTTAACTATGATAGACAGGTTTTGGATACAACGTCATTGGGTCGATGATCTGTAGCACAGGAGGATGGACGAATTGTTCACACCTTTTCCACAGTGTCGGAGCTAGTAGAGGAGCAAGAAAGAATCACTGATATGAAACCTTGTGATTTGTGAGCCCTGTATAGTTCAACCAAGCGCAGAACAGGGTCTTCATCGATCCTAACAGCCGAAATTCATTTCTGATATAATTAACCGTTGTTTCACCTTTAAGGGTGTAGTCTTCTCATGGGAGGAATTCAACTTGCTATTGGCCTCCACTAACATCTGATTATATTGTGCCCATGGGACCAACATTCCCACAAGATCCCAGAATATAGGAAACCCTACTCTAACTCTCTCATCAAACTCAACATTGAAGGCAACCACATCCTTAAGCATTATGTCTAGGAATTCTTCAGCTTTTGCTCTAGCCTCTTCTTTCTGGACTACTTTGGAGATCTCCATGATAGAAAATACTCTATCCACCACATCTATGGGCCTCAACTCACTGAGTGGCCTTTCATTTACAATCTAAATGAACTTATTGGAAATATGGGAGTTCTTTTCACCCTCTTCCTTGGCAGTTAGGATGAATAACTCGTAGTCCTTGATTGCAATATTTTATTCATCCATCAAAGTTATGTACATCTAATTTTTTTTCATCTCTGCTATAATTTCATCCCAAACTAATTTATTAGCTTGCACGAGAAATATATTTCCTTTCAGAAGGCCTTTGAGCTCAACAATCTCCTAGTTGGTTGCCTATAGGTTTTTGTTGATTAGATCTGCATTAGTCTTGGATATCTCAAGCTGATTTTATTTTTGTGATAGGGCTCGTTGGGATGTGTCTAAATTCTTTTGCACCTTCTTGAGCTCTCCTTCCAAGAGCTAGAGCTCGGTTAGGATCTTTTTGAGTTGTTCTGTGGGATTTTGATGGTTCTCAGGCATCAACACATCACATATGTGAGTGTCTATTCTCAGTTGAAGTTCAACCACCTGTTTCTTAAGATCCATCACCTCATTATTTTTGTCTATCAGCTCCTTTCTAGGATTGCTTTCTCCTCCACTTGTGCAAGTTCCTTATACTACACATGCTCGCTGACTGACATCTTCAGTTTGTGTCTCAACTGCTAAACCTCTTCTTTCTCTTTTCTTTGTAATGACCCTGTGAGGATTATAATGCCAAACATATCCCAAGTCAAAATTCATTTGTTTTAGCAATTCCTCAGTTGCCAAGAAGGTATGTTTGGAGTTAACAATAAAAGGCACTATATGTTTTCCCAACTTGAACACGTATCCCTTCTTGGCAGGGACAAAATTGACCTAGCCCACATTAGGCCTCTCTCTAATGAACTCGAGGGTGAATATCCTCATAGGTATGAACATAGGAAAGTGGTATGGAGGAAGCTCACACCATAGACCTAAATATTTGTGTAATCCTCAAACAAGTACCAAACTCCCACCTTAGTGTCCTTGCTCAGTTGAAGGATTGCTTTCTGCTAAGGGAGAATTATTAGAGGGGCCACATTATAAATAATTTTGTTGTAAATTTTCATGTAGGAGGAAATGAACTGTGAATAACCATCATTCTCTGGTTTCCTCCTAACAATAGTGTCCTTGTCAAAAACAAACTTCCTATGTTTGTCTGGGGCCACCAGACTGATTCCCAGGCATTCAAACTCCTCCACATGGGTGTACAAAAATAGGTAGAACAACAGAGAATAGTACTTGAAGTATGAAGTGGTGGAAAATTGGCATAACTAGAATTTTATGGACTCAACCAAGTAAGTAGGTATGTCAAATAGATGACCTGGCTGCATCATCTCCCTAAGAAACCCTAGGTATGATTTGTTGGCCATATTGGAATTGTCATCTCCAAATAGGTGAGAAATCACAAACAAGATAGGTTGTATAGACTCAGAAAATATAGTTATTGGGAAACTATTAGCAATGGGCAAGGACTGTAACCTACCATTTGCAAAAAATATTATTGTTCAACTATTGGGAGGGCAGTATAGTTGTAAACCAGGGTGGTTTCTGTGAACTGTTGGGGTTCAGGGGAGCTTGGGTAAACTAAAGCCTTTTGGATTAGCTCTGGGGTCACCTCTAGGATTTTGGCTCCAATGGGGGAAACAAAACAATTATTCTCCTCTATATAAGTTGCAGTTAACCAAGACACGAGCTTGGGGAAGTTATGTACAGAAGAGGCGATCTGATAGTACAACCCCAATTCAACTACACGGAATGGGTCCTCTCCTTAGACATAGTGGCCATACACGTTGAACTGGAGGTGTGACAAGTGGAAAGAATAAAGAGGGTATGAAATTTGAGCCTCATTGTCCCTGAGAGGTTCAACATTAGATGAGGATTTGGCTTCCTAGGTTTTAGGGGTCTTGGGAACCGCCTTCTTCATATTTTAATGAGTATTCAAATAATTTGCGGGTGGAGGGGACAAATCGATTACCTAGTAGTCCTAGCGACAACCAAAAATGATGTTGGAGGGGAGTCAAGGACCAACTGAGTAACTTAACGATGTTAGAGAGAAAAAGAGTGGCGGGAGGAGCTTGCACTAGGAAAGCGAGACAAAGATTTAAAAATTTGGAGTGGGAAGGGTTTTTATAGGCAGAGAGGGGTCAACGGTCATCTGACGTGGGATAACATCACCAGGGACACATGGCGGAAGGGGATTAGGTGGTGGCATATGATAGGTGGACAAGAACAAGGGTGGAGAGGTTACCGTTTACCTTTTAAATTCATCGCTCGCTTGATACTGGCGCTGACGGACAAATAATCGTGGTGTATGGTCCCCACCATCCTCCAGTGGGTAAAAGAACAGGAGGTTGGATCCAATGGTTAAGCCTAGGAATCAATATGGGACATCGGATAAGTGGAGCCGCCCTTCTGACTTTTCAACTCTAGGGGGTAGCGCTTGTCTGTCGCCCACAAAGGTTACGCACCCCCCCCCGCGGAAATGCTTTCAAGGGTTTTTTAGGCAGAGATAAATGACAATCCACCCCTAAAAATGCTCAAACTTTAAATGAAAAGGCATACCCATGATAATTTACTCTTTTAGCCCTCTTATCTCAATTCCCCCATAGGACCGAGTGTCGTGACAAGTGGTTTGGGCACTTGGTTGCTTAAGCCTTCGGGCTCTTATCGGGGGCCTAACTCCCTTTATATTTGTTCTTTAACCCTTGGTTCTTTGAATTCTCATGACCCAGTGCCACATAACATCAAAGCCCATCCATTGGAGTCTTTTCAAAAACCCAATTATAATAGGGGTCTGAAATTTTGGACCTCCGATATTCAACATAACACCTCGGTGTTCTGCCTTTTCTATGCCCCTGGTCCCTTGGTTCCTCATGACCAAGCTCTAACAACATCGAAGCCCCTCCATCGGATCGAAAATTTTTAGAAAACATTTTAAACAGGGGGTTTTGAAATCTCTTTCATCCGATGTTTAACCTTCCGATATTGGGCCCTGATATACCTTCCTACCATTCTTCCAATATCAATTTCTGATGTTATCGCCTCCCAAATTTCGACGCTTTCCTTTTCATTTTGGCCCTTCTCTCATTTTTGGCTCCCAAAATTTTGGGTCTCCCATATGATATCAGCCCCCAATATGTTGAGCCTTCTCTAAAATGGTCATTTGATATGCTGCCCCTCCCTTTTGATTTCCCTTTGAATGACCTAGACCACACCTCTTCATTGTTGTATCATGGATGGAAAAAAGGACCATTCGACAGAAATGAAAAAAAGTATTATAAATACAACAAATAGAATACATCATATAACAGGAATAGAAACCATGGAAAATATGCCATAACATCGCCATAATAACTAGTACAAGTGCTCATAGATCACAATAGGAAAATATTGGAAAATTGGCATTGTTCCAATGGTGGCAGCAAGTGTGTTGGCATTAATGTCAATCAAAGTAGCATTGAGTTTGGTGGAAGAATATGTTGGCATAAGCCCAGGGGTAGTCCCATGGTTTCTATAGTGTTCTGTAGAGAATCATCATAATAGAAGGCTTATTGAAGAAGACATAAAAAGATAACTATGGTGGTTATTAGTATCAAGCTTGGAGGATATTCTATCTCAGGAGACTAGCTCAGATGTATCTGGAAATTAATCAGATAATGCTCTGACAGAGATTTCTATTGGTATGTTGAAGTTCAGAAAAGGCCTTCTGGATTAGGAGTTATAGGAAGTTGAAATTTGCAGATAGAAAAGTTCATTCCTTAGTACTTAGGCAGATTTTGAGCCAAGTTTGAGCCTAGTTGGAAGTCGAGCCTAGTCGAAGGTTGGGGCCATGTAGCAAAGTTGGTAGGAGAACATCATGAACCTCTCAACCCCGAACTTGTGTGGGACCATATCTATGTCATAGGTCGAGCATTGCAGCAAGTTCAGTAGGAGAACAAAGTCCTGACTCCCAACCTCTCAACCAATATGGGACTCAGTACGGGTAAACAATTGGTAAAATGTGATTGCCTCTGTGATGAGTTGGAAGCAACATAGAAAATGAAGTCAACATGGCATGGCAATACAAAAGTCACGTGGTAGGAAGATTATATTTTTCGGGTGGCATAATGGGCCAAATTTATGGGACACGTGTCACCATACAGAAGGTGCCACATGGCCCAAATGATGTCAACATGACATAAACTGATGATGTGGCAAAGCCTCAAAGTTTGAGCCAAGGGGTAGTTTTATAAATATTTTCCCATGTATTTGATTGAATCAATCAAATGGGCCCAGAGCAGTAGAAAAGGGCTTTAGTCAGGCCTACAGGAAATTCGGGGTTAAGGAAAATGTAGGTGCGTAAGAAAACAGAGTGGGATGACTCAAAAATCCCCAACCAACATTGAAAGGTGTGCCCAGGAGTCAAGTTTGTGGTTTTTTATTTTTCAATGTTAAAGAATTATTTGGCCTCCAGGACTAGTTTTGAATCTAAAGGCAAACACAAATGCATAAGAAGTGAAGCGAGTCAACCCACGACCTTCCGACCTACCGGCCAATGGTAAAAGGCATACCCAAGTGTTAGTTTTGCATGGATTTCATGTGTTATTGGTGAGTTCACTAACTATGATAGAGCACCATAGCTATTTCCAGTATTAATGGCGACTGTAGAGAATAGAGACACAAGGAAGCAAGGATCACGATTTGTAGAGCTAATTTACTGGGCCTGACTTAAGGAAATAAGTCATCCCTAATCTATCCTACAAGTTATGAATAATTCAATTGAAAATATGGTTGGGTGTAGAGGAGCTTATTGATGAGTTGACAACTCGTGGGCATTATGTGTCATATTTTGAAGATACGCCAACTAGGCTATCCACCATAAGTTGGGTATGTAGACATGGATGAATTGGCATCTTTGGAGAGAAGTTATTGAGATTTGATAGGTATGTCATATTTGTCCATAGCCATGGTTGGATTAGAAAAACCCCATGATAGCCAAGTAAATGCGCACAAAAGATTTGGTCACTAGAACAATCGAAACTACAGAAACTCGTGACTCGAAGAACAGGCAGGACCACAGTTGCACAGGGTGAAATAATGGAGTATATCATGAGCTAAGACAAGCCATCCCTAATCTTGCTTGTGTGCTAGGGTGAATTGAATGAAGATCGAAGCCTCACAGACAAGAGATTTGTTCACAGAAAGAACAAGAGCCTTGTTGGAGTGTGCAAGTTGACTGATGATTTATGTGCCCATCCTCATGTTTAATGCAATAATAATGGGTCATAGAATAGATCCCATTCTTAGTGGTTAATGAAGCTGCAGTTCCTATGTATCAAACACAACAACAGGAAGGAGTGTCAAGTGCAGGAGTACGCTCGAGTAGCATGAATGGAAAAATGATGGCTGACAAAGAAAACATCGAGCATTGTGTTGTAATGAAACAAAATCCAAGATTGCAGTTGAGCAATGTGGTGGAATGCAGCATAGTTGAGTGAGTTGTGTGGAGAGCTGTTAGGCCCCTATACTACTAGTGTAACCCCATATTGTTATTAGTACAACCCACTTATTATATTGATGTACCCATGTAGTGCCCATATTGTTACTATTGT
>APFE030495251.1:0-13777 GCA_000404065.3 Pinus taeda | reverse complement strand
AACATATTGGCACTTCCTAGTCAAGCCTCATGAACAAAGAGCCGCCCTCAAATGCTTAACAGATGCCATCCAGTGTATGATTCTCGACATCCAAGACGCTACCCACGCTGCCAGCTCAGTTTGCGGCTCAACAAACCTCCTGAAATTGAGCCAATGCTTGCCATTAATCAGCTCAGATTCAAAGGAAAGCAGCTGACCAAATGAATCATCCTCCAGCTCCTCGGATCGCCAGCAGAAATAACAACAAAAAGTTATTGATATCAGCTTAGTTAGCATTTCTGTTTTATAGATATTTAGATTAGTATAGTATTTATAGACCCTTTCATGTTTTTAGAAAGGGTCGTAAAATTTTGTAATAGACTTAACAGACTGAAGTTTGCACTATTGTGCTTCAGCCTTTATTCTTTTATGAAACTCGACCAATCGTTCTTGCTTTAATGGAGAAATTTCTTTATACAATTGTGCACTATTGTCGTTGATTAAGGAATGCTTATGCGTTAAGGGAAGAACTACACATAGCGATTGATATCTGGGAGTGACATACAACTCAAATGGTATTTCTATCTTTGTCTGAAGTCATTATGTGTATGTGAATTGTTATGTAATTATTCTTGCTATCGTTGATTGTATGCATGCGCTATAACAACAAATCTTATTCATTCCACTATTGGGTGTTTATATGATGTGCCTTTACTTTTAATCATGTATATGTCAATGATATGAATTTATAAAGTGTAGTAATTTCGCTTCAATCGCTGTGCTTAACTATTTAAGCATAGCAATCTTAAATGATTCAATATCTATGTCTTAAAGATACAGTCATCTATATGTTTATCTTGTAGATATAGAGCATCAAAATCTACGCTTTAGAGCTCAATAGATTCCCGGGATAGTTTCATTTACTTATATTTCTGTCAATAGTTTCAGCCTTCCACCTATCACTAGTGTTATTTATAAAGCATTCACTCATCCCATTTTATCTATTTCTGGGAAACTGGTCCCATTACCCCCAGTCGGAGCCACTATCCCAAATGGAAAAGGAGATGTACTAAGGTCCGGACCGGGTGGTTTCCCCAATGTTGTTGCAGCGATTTTCGAGGCATCAACAGGACCAGGACACTACATGAGGGATTGTCTAAATCTAACGTGACTGTCATGCCACTACTGTACTTAGTTTTACTATTCGCCTGAGAATTTCCCTCTATTGTTGGCTAAAATTCACGAAAAAGGGGCACAAAACCTCCAGATGATGAGGGTTGAGTGTCGCAAGGAAGACCCTAAGGTAAACATTATGCTGCGGAGAAGAATGACGACTGGGGAGGATAAAGGGAGGCAACCTGCAGAAGGTAAATTGGTCCATAAAGCACCTGAAAAGGAGTTTGGGTTTGATTTTTAGTGTGCAAAAGAAACATTTATGGAAGTAAAGAAAATATTCGCTGAGGCCTCTACCTCAAGAAGTCAGGAGAAACTAGTTGAAGAAATGGACTCATCCATGATTACCACATTCTTGGAGACCTACATGAAACTACTCCATGATAGTAAGGTTGTAAAGGGCCTGTAGGAATTGATCAATCGGTGCGCTAGAAAGGATGGAGCTACTGACAAAATGTGCATAGTCAGAAAGCTTGGCAAGCATAAGCCAAGGACTGGGTATGAGATGAGACTCACCGTGCAGATAGGGAAATACAAAATGGAGCAAGTTATCCTAGATTTGGGGTCTGACCCGAATGTTTTGCCAAAGAAAACATGGGAAAGAATGGGGGGACTTGTGCTCTAGTGGTCTCTGATACAGTTAAGGATGGTGGATCAACAAAAAATTATTTTAATGGCGAGGCTACAAGGGGTGACATTTGACATTGAAGGCGCGAGCGCATTGGCAGATTTTGAGGTAATAGAGATTGTGGATGATAGGAATCCCTACCCTACACTCCCTGGAATCGATTGGGCCACTAACATGAATCTGGAGATCAACTTGAAGAAGTGAAATATGATATTTGAAAATAAGTCTCTCTGCATAGTGGTGCCGCTGGATCCTGCAAAAGGACCGCGCTATATAGAACCAGTCCGTGATTATGAAAGTGGTGGTGATTTGGACCAGATTTACAAGATAACGACAAAAGACCAAGATTGGGTAAATCCAACAGCAGATGATCATATCACATGGGACTACGAGAGCTCTTGCACATCAAATTCAGATGAAGAATTAGAGCACTGGCAGAACCGACTGCATGAAGTATCTACACTACGTTGTAATATGATGACCAAGTCATTGCACTATGTGTCCTCAGAAGTAAGGAATCTGCCTCACTATGATGGGCTAACTGATGTTGATCACATTTTGGATGCATTTTAGAGAGAATTTCTAGAGAATCATCGCTTCCAGGCCTTGGATTGGGCACTGTGAGCTACGCCCACAAGACAGTGGTGTATGCACAAGGATAATTTCGGTGATTGGAGCGACTATAGGAAATGATGAGAATACATTTTAGACATATGAAAATGTGGATGACAGAAAAGTATGATGGAAGGGATGATCCATGTGATCACCTGGCCAAATGGACTAAGGCTTATGGAGTGGAGCCCCAACCTGAATGGGTGCATCTGTTTTGGCATATCTTGGATGTCATACCAATGAATTGGTAGTTGGAAATAGAGCTCTGCAATAGCACTGAAGAATGGGACATCTTGCACCACGGGTTTATAATGATGTTCAGCTTTGAGGATGGGTTTGACTGTATTGATGAGATGCTATAGGAGGTTAAAGTAGCAATCTTTAGGATACCATGGAATCCTTTGGACTTGTTTCAACCTGATTGGACTACCCACTTGAACCATGTGATGGAATGCTATAATGTGACCATGAAGAAGGAGATGAGGATCCTTGAAAGGTTAATATTCCGGAGACCGAGGGTCACCACGAGGTTGAAGGTCCGTAGATAGAGGATCCATACATAACCACGCCATTAGAAACTACGTAGGTCAACATTGGCACAGAGACGGAGCCAAACTTTGAAAATATTGGAGACTATTGGGATGATGCAATGATAGACAAGGTTGCTAAGCTCCTCCGCAAATATCAATATTTGTTCCCCATGAAGTTTTTTGATTTGAAGGGAATAATAGGAGACCTGGGTATCATGAAGATCACCCTGAAACCGGATGTGAAATTTGTAAAACAAAGACCTTACTGCCTTAATCCAAAGTATAAGGAAAGGGTTCGCACTAAGTTAGATAAGATGCTCGCAGCAGGAATTATTGAACCAGGGGAAGAATCTGATTGGGTAAGCCCAATAGTGGTTCAGGAAAAGAAATAGAAAGAAGAAAGAAGGATATGCGTGGATCTACAGAAATTGAATGATGCTTGTGTGCGTGATCCTTTCTTGACCCCGTTCACCGATGAGGTCCTAGATAATGTAGGCAACTAAGAAGCATACTCTTTCATTGATGGGTTCTCTAGGTACCATCAGATCAAAATCACGCCTAAGGATAAAAGCAAGATGACCTTCGTGACTTGATGGGGATGTTTTCAGTACACCGTAATGCCTTTTGAGCTGAAGAATGTGCCAAAAATCTTTTTGTGCATAATCATTGCGGCATTCAAAAACTTCATTCATAAATTTCTAGAGCTATATATTGATGATTAGATAGTGTTTGGGTTGGTCAAGCGCCATGTGGCAAGTCTGCGCTTGATGCTAGATACATTTTGCAGATACCAGATTACACTCAACCTGAAGAAATGCTTGTTTTGTGTCCCTTTTGGGATCTTGTTGGGTCATGTCATATGCAGAAAAGGATTGATGGTAGACCCCATGAAGATCGTGGTGATAATTAACTCGGAGGCACCGAGGAATGTGAAACAACTGTGAGCAACTCTAGGGCATACCAAATACTATAGGAAGTTCATGAAGAACTACGCCCATATCATTGCATCTATGGATAAATTGTTGAAAAAGGATGTTACGTTCTGTTGGAATGATGAATGTCAGAAGAGCTTGGACGTGTTGAAAGATAAAATGGTCACTGCATTGATCCTAGTATTCTTGGACTGGAAGAAGGAATTTCGTGTGGATATAGGCACATCATGTATTGTGCTGGGGGCCATGATGACATAGGCCAGTGAGGGAGAACTTGATCACCCTATAGCGTTCGCAAGTAGGAAGCTATCTAAAGAAGAGAAAAATTATTCCACGATCACAAAGGATTAGCTATGTTGTACGTGCTCTAGAAGTTTAGGAACTATTTGTTGGGCAGACACTTTCAAATGTCTACAGATCATTCCACGCTGAGGTACCTTGTCAACAAGCCTGTGTTGGAGGGAAAATATGTTGGTGGCTGCTATTGTTCCAAGAGTACAACTTTAAAGTTATTGGTAAGCCAGGATGACTAAACACGAGACCTGATCATATATCACACATTGAAACGGGAGAGGAACCTACTAATTTGGAGGAAGGGCTACCTGACGTGCAACTCTTTATGGTACATGTTGCGGATAGTCACTCTGAAGATATCATCCACTACCTGACGATATGATTGGCTCTAGAAGGTTATATTGGTCAACAGAAGAAGGAACTAGTAGTGCACGTGACATACTTTTCTATCATTATAAGGCACTTGTATAAAATGGGGTTAGACGAAATATTATGACATACTTTTCTATCAAAGGACTGGTAGGCCATTGTGGAGGGATGAAATGCCTCTGATGTTGTAGGTGACGTTGCAACCATTCAAGAAATGGGCGATTAACTTTGTGGGTCCAATTTAGCCCCAAGGAAATAAGACGGGTGCATGGTACATCATCACCATGACTGAGTACTTGACTAGGTGAGCGAAGGTGCATCCTGTGAAGGACTGTACAGGTGCGACAACAGAAAACTTTATTTCCAAATATGTGTTGATAAGATTTGTCTATCCAAAGAAATTGTTGAGTGATTGTGGTATGCACTTTCTTAACGAAACAATCAGTGCGTTAAGAGAATAATTTCAGGCGTATCACTAGAAAAGTATGCCTTGTCATCCACAAGCCAATGGGATAGTGGAAGCATTCAATAAGATACTAGAGAGCACACTGACGAAGGTCTAAAATTCTTAGAGAAATGACTAGGATGTGCACATACCCGTGATGCTATAGGCCTATAGAACAACTTGTAAGAAGCTGACTGGGCAAATGCCTTTCAGACTCGTGTATGGCGTAGAAGTTATGATGCCAATGGAATACATTGTACCCAGTCTATGCATAGAAGCACTCACAGGAATGACGTACCATGGATCCCTGGAAGAGAGGCTCACATAGATAGCATAGCTTGAGGAGGACCGATTTCTAGCTGGATTTCATCAACAAGTTCAAAAGGAGTACGAAAAGGCATGGCACGATCGGCACATCAAACTACACACCTTCAAGGTAAATGATCTAGTTTTTTTATATGACAGTAAATTTGATAAATTTCTAGGGAAATTTAGGATGCATTGGCTAGGGCCATATGTCAGCAAGGAGATTATCGATGGTGGAGCAGTTCAACTAGTTAAATTGAATGGAGAACCCTTCCCAGGGAAGGTGACTGGTGGCCGATCGAAGCCATACACCGGTGATTCAGCTAGGTGGCTATATGAGGGAATCACAGTCTTAGCACTCCAGGCAGTTGAAAGTAGGCATGGACTATAAACTACACTACCCAAGTTGGAGAGCTACACAAGGAGGGAATTGCATGGAATGAGGGAATGTCACATAGTCCACAATAGCACAAAGAGAGTTGCATCAAGGGAGCAACCGTGTAGAGCAGCCAGAAGCTGACCCCTAAAGTTACTGTGCATGATTTGATGATGAAAAAATGGCTAAATGAAGGAGGGGGGGGGGGGGCATGTAATTCATAATTTATGGGCAAGATATTTTAAAATCTTCTGCAAATCTAGCATTAATGATCCGATTTTGGGGGGAATGATCGGATTTGAATTCAAAATGCCCTATAAATTACATATGGTCACCCATCAGAAAACACTTTGCATATTGAGAAATTGTGAGTTGTGTTGTGTGTTGTGCATGAATCGTAAATTTCTCAAAGAGCTACTTGATTGCCTAGTGTTCGATGAATTTTTGAAAACTGACCGCAAAATTATCTGTGGCATTATTCTAGGAGCAGCAGCCATGGGCGCTTAAGCAGTGACAATTGAGGGAGCTATTCCAGAGGTCACTATGGTAGAAAAAGGAGCTACACTGGAGGTTGCACCTATAGAGATACCAGCCAAAGTATCAAAGTCTCCACAGTCACCTTGACTAAGGCCTACCTCGACTAAGGAGGGTCCCAAGAACAAGAAGGGCAAGCAGGCCACGACACTACAGTTGGTGCATGCATCTCCTGGAAAACACCCACAAAAGGATAAGCCCACTGCACAGGAAAAGGGCAAGACAATTAAACTAGATCCAGAAGATGAAGAGATTGAGTATATCCCAATGGATGATGAGGATGTTTGGGTGGAAATGGAGTATGTTGAAATTGAGGGGTCTAACCCCATCACTAAGTTGCCTGAGTACATTCCTCCACGTAGGGGCAAGACCAAGGTGCCTAAGGACATTGATGAGAGTAAGGTCTCCCTACACACACACCTCTTGCCGGACCAAATTATGTTCGAAGGACCACGCTTAGGGTGTGTACCCCTTTTGAAATTAGAAGACTGGGATTTAGCGGACACAGAGCGGTTCCCTCATTTAGCAATAGACCAACTTATGCACTGGGTGTTCCATGAAAATACTGGAGTAACCGCTTTGGAGCCAAGTGGCTGAAAGGCGTGGATAAGGTAGGACTGCTCAACCTACTATGGGTGCTAATCAAGAAGTTGTTGTGTTGGGTACATGATGGTTATCTATGGCTAGAGGAGTTGATACCCATCACTAATATGCTGATCCATAGGATCATGCGGTTGTCGTACACAGGGGAAAATATGGCCATGGTGTTTGGCAGAAAGGCTGGCGAGCATGCCCTCATAGGGGCCATGAAGGAAACATTCAAGTTGGTAAAGAAGCCACAAGGCTATGCCATTGCAAGTATCATCGACCCCGTGGTTAAAGTGGAAACATGACCCTTAGTATGGAAGATCATGTAGAAGGGTTGCAAAGATGAAGTGTCAACACCAGTAATAGTTTGGTGGCCCAATGCATAGAGGGAGTTCATTTTAATTGGGCATACTACCTATGTGGTGTGTTCCTCGCAAACTACCGTGAGGCATACGATATCAACAAGCCATTCCACTATGCATGGCTCTTCCTGTCCATAGAGCAGGTAGCATGGGGCTACTTGAAGACAATCAGTTTGATCTGGTCATGCTAGACCTACCAGGGGAAATGAAGTACACTTCGTTGTGGGAGAATAAGGATCCTCAGCGGATAAAGGATAGTAATATATTTTGGATCTTGATGGAGATGAATGTGCATATGGCCATCAGCTACAAGTCATGGTTGTCACCTACCAATTTTGACATATTGCAGGAGTACATGGAATTCAAGGTCAACTTCCACCATGTCTCAATATGGGCACAAAAGGACCCTACGTAGAAGTGGCATGAATTTCCCTATTTGGCAACACATGACACAATTGATGCGGTCCTTGACCACTGACTCGTAGAGTGGCGCACTACCTCAAACTTGGCTGCGGGATCGATCAAGTTCTCTGCACAATGCAAGAAGGAAGAGGCCAAGATGAAGATGGAATAGCTGGCCACGAAAAGGATAAAGGTGGCTGATGAAAAGGCTAAGGCAGAGTGCGCTGCCACGCAACAGTCAGGTGGGAAGGTAGGAGAAGAGGAGTCAAACTCTGACTGGGTTCAGAAGTCACCTTCACCAGAAACAAAGGAAGAAGAGGATGAACAGATGGAGCAAGGAGGAGCAGATCTGAGGATGACTCAGTTTTGTATCTAGTAGACCAGAGGACCAGAAAAGGTAGGGTCGCGAAAGAAGGCCAAGGCGAGCAAGATGTGTCTGGATCTAATCACCCTAATAGAGGGGGATGTGAATGATATAGGGGATGCAGTGCATCATGCCACCGTAGAACTGCTACAATAGTTTGATCAGTAGTAGCAGTAAGCATTGGGGACTATTCAGACGATTTTGCATGAGTTGTAGATCGATGCATCACAAATTCAAACCAGTGCAATGTCCACTTGTTTGGCCCTTGGCACCTTAGAAGCCGTAGGGATGTTATGCACAAGGGACCCCCAAGCCATAGTGTTGCTAGATGGAGTATTGACAATAAATAC
Organism: Pinus taeda; assembly: GCA_000404065.3. Classification (NCBI taxonomy): domain Eukaryota; kingdom Viridiplantae; phylum Streptophyta; class Pinopsida; order Pinales; family Pinaceae; genus Pinus; species Pinus taeda. Next base: position 5,533 of record APFE030495251.1, on the reverse strand, counting down.
TGGAGCTGACAGGCTCACTCTCAGCACCATCAAGGGAGTGAGACTTAACTTGGCAGTGCTTCCTAGCGAGGTGCTTCACCTTCTGCAAGATGGTGTGATTGTGGAACTTTCAGCCTAGGAGGTCTTTGCGATAAGATGTTCACGCTAGTTGAGTGACTCGAGGGCGAGTCACCATGTTTGTGTTGGGGGCCTACTGGGAACATGTCCCATGGAGATCAAATTTGGGGTTAAAAACCCATGTTTTGGGGCAGAAGGCCGAAATTTTTTATAAAGAATATAAAGTTTCCACATTTTGTGGTTGCGGAGTGTGAATATGTCAAGATTAGTTAAGGGTTGTCTGCCCTTGTTTTGTAAAGAATTATGTCGGCTGTAAATATCCACCCATGATCCGCGGACCATGGGATTGTATAAAAATAAGTTAAGTAAGTAAGTTCTAGAGGAGTAGTAGATAGAAGTAGATTTCAAAGTGGTTTGGGTCATAGGAGAGCTAAGAGTGAGAGTCTTAGCATAGGTAGAGGCTTTACAACTGAGCAGAGGACTAGGGTAGAAGTTCACAACTAAGTGCGTGGACCCCTGCAGCTGTGTGTGCAGGGCGGATAGAGTCTGTGCTGGGAACATGAATCATCAATAAATAGAAGTATTATGAAATTGTTGCATATTTTTTCTCTGATTATTGCATCTGTTATGTTAGGTTAAGTTCCAGGTTTACCTTATAATGCTAATTTGATGCGCGAATGTATCTATTTCTATCTATTATTTGAACACAAGTAAGAATATATGTTTACACAAAAGATAGCACTAATTGGATGGTAAAATTGGCGAACCCTAAAGGTAATTCAGGAACTTATAACCATACGTAGTTATAGAGGTGCATGAGTGCCTAGATCGTTGGTTAGGGATGCACGAAGGTTAGTTGTATACCTTCATGGAGGTTCTAAATGTCAGAGAAGAAGGAACATTGATAAGCCCTAAGGGCTCATCAATCTACACGAAGGAAAGTGTTAGGGTATAAGATCGACATCATGACCATCTCAAGGTGAGGAAACTTGATTCCTGCATCCCCCCATACTACTTTGGCTGAGACTTCGATCCGTGCTCCGTGGTTTGATGTAGAAAGGCTAGTAGTGTAGGGATTTTCTTGGCTGACTAACGCTGAACCTGGGTAAGGGCCCATCAAGCCAACACATGCAAATCAATTTTTCTCGGTCCCGGAGGGAACCGGTCAATTCAATTGCACATGAAATAGTCTGCTCAGCTGGGAAGAAAAAATGCACATTTATGGTAGGGAGCTCGGCTAGCCTCCCAGAGGGATTGTGCAATTTATGGGAAGAGCAGCTGCCTACTACCCATAATTGTGCAATTTTTGGGCTGAGCAGTCCTGCTATGATGAATTGCATAATTTTTCCAGTGAATAGTAATAGGAAGATTTGCGCAATTCTGGAACCCAGCAAGCTACCAGACAGAATTGGGCAATTTCTAGAGGTAAGGCTAGCTCCCCTCCCTAATTGTGAAATTTCTTGATGGATTTAGTCAGCCTGTAGCTGGACCAAGTCCGGTGAACCAACCTGTGAGGGGGATGCAAAAAGATTTGATGGATAGGATGTCATTCTGTTAGAAAATCACTGAAGCTTGTGTACTTGACAAGAAAAGACATGTTACTGTGAAAGGTTGGTAGGGAGGCTCCAAAATGAAGATAAGGAAAAATTTTGGAGGGTGGTTGTAGTCGCTACAACACTTGACGACACACTAGTATAACTTTAGCTCTCTGAATGGACCTTGTTTGTGAAAAGAAAATCTAACACCTCTAGAATTATTGTTTAGTTTTTAGTTCATCTTGGTTTCCATGCTACTTGATTGTAAGATGTAGCATCTGCCAAGCACTTGGTCAGTCGACACACATTCCAAGACTAGCCAACACAGTTGTTTTGATTGGGGTTGAGGAGTATATGATGCACAAGCAGTATAGTTGTCAGAGTCTTAGTTTCATCTCAGGTGTTGCTCCACTGCCAGCAGACCTAGACAGTACCACGACAGAGTCACATAGGAAAATAAGCATGGCTCTGCTTCCCGCAAGCCTGGTCAGTACCCTGGTAGAGTTACTTGCATCATCGCGCTATGTAGGAAGCCTTTCTCTTCTTTTGCCCTATTCGTTTTCATTTTTTTCAAACTTTTTTCACTTTTTCTTTTTTTTCATTTTTCATCTTCATAACTGTGCATAACACTTATTCATTTCAAAGGTGGAAGAGGGATCCTGACTTACTGAGAGTAGAAACATTGTTCCTTTAGAGAAGTAGTTTATGTATACCTCTAACATCCTTGTTAAGTTTTTCACCCTCACCTTACTCTACTTGACTGAGCTGACAAGGATGAACCCAAAAATAAATGACTAGAGTAAGTGATACTAGTTAACTTGCAAGCGTTGTTTTTTCACCAAGGATCACTTTGAACAATACATATTTTCCATTAACGTATCAAAGGCTGAAGTTAACAAGTTCTTACATAAGAGAGTGGACAACAGATACCCAAATGTTGATAGTTGTACAAGTCCTCTTGTACTTTACCAAGCATGTTTCAAGGGTCTCACACAATCCATGCGAAACTAACCTATGGACAATAACAAGCAAGCAAACCAAAAAGCAAAGCAAGAATCAGAAACAAATGTGAAAGCAAGGCTAGTAAGCAAGAAAACAAGCAACCAAACAAATGCACAAAAAAGAAGCATACATGCATGCAATAAAACAACTCAAAATCAAACATTACTCCTAATCCTAAGCTAACAGTGCATGGGCCTAATCACATGAAGTGATATTTCCAATGCAGCCACCGATGCAATGTTCGAACCATGTTGGTGAAGGCATAGTTCGAGAACAATACAACTATGCGAACCAGAAAACAAGAAATATGTAACAGTGGAGACAAACACACTTCGAGTTTACAAGCATCCACAAAACAAAAATGAGTGAAAGCGCATGACATCAACTCTGTGGACTTGCCATGGTGCTATGCTACACTGCGTGCAGATGTCAAGTGTATACATTCTCTTGACTATAACATGCAAGCAAGCTTGAGAAAGGTAGAACACTTAGTTCGAGTGGAGGAAGTGAAATATGAGTGTTTGGTTGATCTTCAATGCATAGCAGAGAGTGATTGGGAGCTTTGAGTGTTTCAACAATTTTCTAACTGGACGTGAAACCAACCTCAGGATAGTGAGGGCTTGACATGACCATCAACTTGGGATAAAGTGCCTCAACAGTCTGCGGGGTTTCAACTTCATTGAATGATAGATCATCGTAGACCAGTGCCTTAGAAAAATTAATAACGATTGAATCAGCATCATGATTGGATGAAGAAATGGAGAGATCACGACGACCAAGATTAGAAAATTTGGGATGTTTGTTTGCATCCTCATGATTTGATGAATCATGAACAGGGGTAAATGAGAAGCAAGGATGTTTAGCCTCTATGTTTTTAGAAATACAAATGACAGATTGGAATTTTTTTCGAAGGAATATGTGTCCTCTCTGTAATGTAATGATAGACTGACATCCGACATGTCTTGTGAATGATCGGAAGTAGAAACATCCAAAAATTAGTTTTCATAGGGGAAATCAACAATGGTAGAATCACAAGGGATGCCAGGATAGAGCGGGTGAGGCACGGATGGAAGAGAGTCATCCTTCACCATGACTTATTCTTTAGATTCCCACACACACTCGTCATGAATGATGGTGTAGGTTGGCTGCATAACACCTACTTCATCAACAACTTGATCCTCGTTCAGAGTAGGTGAGGAGTTCGAAATGGAAGAACACAAAACGATACAATATGGAGGATCAACAAAACACAAGGATGGAGGTTGAGGGAATGAATTGACGTGACAACCAATAGGATTGCAAGCCAAATATATGTAGATATCAAGAGCAAGTGAGGCAGGAGGAAGTGACAGTTCAACAAATGTGTGTGTATGATCTCCCACGTCATTTCACTGTGGTTGAGCTATTTGATGTGGTGAAAGTGGACAATCGCTTGTGATAGCAACTTTGCCTTCCTGTGATTGCATAACTCCATCACCATAGTGTGTTGAGCAAGGTTCGGATATGTGAAGAAGATACTCAAATATTCCATAAATAAATTCCCAAACAATTTCATCTTCAGGAAATCGGTATGCAAGATTACAAAAGCGAGTGTAAAATTGATCAACGGATTCATCAGGTGCTTTTTGTAATTTCATAATTTGTTGATCGAATGCTTTATGGTTAAAGTGATTAAAAGCATGGTCTATCTTTGTGACCAAACAAGCAAGAGAATGAATAGATTTTTCAGATAGCATGGCACACCAGTGCATTGGGTGCCCTCGAAGCGTGTAGATGAACAACGCACAAGTCATGTACTCTTCAAAGATTCCATGTCTCTCGCATGAGCCTACAATGCTGATCATGTGCCTAACCAAGGCTACGTGGCCTCCACCATCAAATTTTTTATTTGACAAGTGATCTGAGAGCTCTTCCAAGATAATGAAGTCGTTTCCATAAGACATACACTCCGGAATAGGAAATCGGTAGTTAGTCATAATATATATGTAGAGATTCAAAATAGATGTGAGGACTCAGCTTGTCATCTGAACCTCCTTTTAGTGCCAAAATGTCGACAGTGCTAAACCCGTCAACATGTAAGGGGATCTCCCCGGTAAGAAGTCCCAATTAAACCTCAGACCATTTGGTGTAGGAGTCCTAGTAGTGGGTCATACGGTAATGCCTTGACCGTGATTACGCATAGAGGCAAGTAAGATGTCTCTATTGGTAGCAAGGGCGTGACAGCTGCAACAAGCCAAGGAAGGTGATCCAGGTGGATATTGGTGGCCACCCACTAATTCCACTTGGATCCCCTCTAGTGCTTCTTTTAGTTTTTTCAGTTTCCTTAATTATAGCACAATTTACTATTTTTAGCAGTTTTTCGGGTCCTAAACTTTCGAAGCCGTTTTGAGGCCCTAAACGATGTTTTTTGGGAAATCTACCGCCAACGATTTTTTTGACTAAAAATTGTCTTTTCCGTCGTAGTCCTTGGAGAGATCTTTCCAACTGGCTATCATCCGCATCAAGCGAAGATAATACGACCAATTCGCGACCCCGGGAAGTTGATGTACCAACTTACCCAAAAACGGGGCCCACAATTTGGCGTTTCATCTTCTAGAGTTAGGTTTTGGAATGTGAAGGGTTTTCCATTGTTTCTCAACAATAAATAGGCCTTCGAGTCTCATTGTAACATAGTTAGGCATGTAGCCACACATCTCTTCTCAGAGATAAGCTACCATCGCCCTCGCTGGTATATTTCCATTTCTGGTTGTAAGCATATTTCAGTATTTTCCATTAATGAAATGAAGTATTATTTCCGCTTCATCTTTGTGTATATGGTTATCTATGTAATTTGTTGCGTTCCTGTTTAAGTCCGGATCAGTGGTATCAGAGCGGTCTACTTTTTCTCTGTTTTTCTTTGCATGTCCCCAACAAGGTCGGGATATAAGGAGTTAGGGCTT
>APFE030495248.1:0-12834 GCA_000404065.3 Pinus taeda | reverse complement strand
CTCTTTCATTATCTTCTCCCTCATGTCATCTCACTATCTCTCAACCTTCCTCTCTCTCCCCCCTCACTCACTCGCATAGTCTCTCTCTCTCTCTCTCTCTCTCACACACACACACACCCACACACACACACGTATACACACATTCACAACACCCCCCTCCAAATTTGTCTCTCTCTTCCTCCCCATGTCAACCAAAAATATCGTCCTTCCACTCTCTTCTCGACCCTCTTCCCTAATATCTCACTTTTTGACTCTCACACACTCTCTACCCTCACCAACTCATTCTTTTCCACATCTCCCTTTCTCTCCCTCCTTGGCGCCTTTATCCCTCCCTTTCTCACCCTCCCCTCCTACGTAAACCCACCACAACCAATTCCCACTAACTCATCCTTCCCCACAACCCGCTCTCTCTCTACTTTTCTCCTTCTTTCTCTCCTTTGGCCCCTATATCCCTCCCTCTTTCACCCTCCCCACCCTACGAAAGCCACCTCAATGATTTTCCATGTATTAATGTCACTAGCTACATGAATGTGTGCAAGCTCCTAGTACTATAAGTGTGCATACATTCTTGACACCGAAAACACACATGCATTATTAATGTACACATTTTTTTTGGAATTTAAATATTTCTGAGTAGGAATCCAACATGCACGACAACTTGGTTAATTCGGATATAGGTTCATGATCATGAATCTAGTGGTTTGGGCTACAAAAACATACAAACATCAATTTTTTAAATATACCCATATAGAGTATACTATCTATCTATCTATCCCTTGTTCATTTTTTAAATTAATAGGTCAAATTCTTAAAATACATCCCTCGTGTATTTCTCTTATGACTTACAAGGGCGTTGACTGTTTGGGAAAAAATTATATGGTGCACTAGAGGACTTTAAGACCTATAATCTAAAAAGGGAAGGGATGTTTGATAATTGTAAGACCCTTTTAAGTTGTACTAATAGAGGGCCTTATAATTTCAAAGATATAATGACTTCCATAAATTAAAAATATATAAAATTAAGATTGCAAATTTAGTTGTGCAAAAGAACAATATGTTTTCTACAACTCCACAAGCTTTTATAGCAAGATTCCATCATTTAGATACTCAATCGCTAGAGAAATGGAAACATGTGCATTATATTTTGTATGAAAAATAATATATACCAGTTTAGAAAAATCAAATTTCACATAATTCCTATAAATAAAAATTATATACTTGAAAAGCCAATTCATAATAAATTTGAAAATTTATATATATATATATATATGACTACATCTATAATTATCTTTCCAAATTAACATATTGTTATTTTACTAATTTTATATTATAACACATCATCAAAAACCATCATTAACTTATATCAACTCTATTATTAAACTTTACTCATAAAACATAATATTATTAAAAAATCTTAATATCAATACAATTACTAAATTTTAAATCTTATTATTAATAAATTTTAAATTTTAAACCATTTTGAAAAAAAAAAACGATTTCTGCAACTTCCGGAAAATTCTGGAAACACTCTCCTAACCAATACGGCTTAACGAGACTAAATTCACGAACGATAATAATATAATAAAGCATGTGAGAAAGTTCATTGATTGATGTCATATTATAGCATTTCTAGACTTTGAGCGCACTTGGGAAGTAGACTCGGACATAGTCACTATATTGGACAATACCAAGTTCGTGAATCAATAGTGTATAACACCTCTCCCCCCTGGCCCTGGCATCTATTACTATTCCCACGTATTCCCACGCTAAGGGTTAATCAGCTTTCCATAGGACATTAAATGTCCTGGTACATGCATGCTCTATAACAAAATAACACATAATTTTTATTTTTAGTTTATTTAGCCACCAAAGACGGTGTGTTATTTTGTTATAAAGCATGCATGTACCAAGACATTTAATGCCCTATAACAAGCTGGTAAACCCTTACCATCCTCACACCTGACGAGTGCTATTTCATAGACTATAGCATCATTAATGCTATAGTCCACGTAAACCGGAGAACCCATCGCATACATGGATGCATGGATGCACATCGATTCACTCCGGCCGAAAACGACTCCAGCTTCCACCGGAAAACACTAACAGTGTCATATCCCTCCTATATGATTATAATTAAAAAAAAAAAAAAAAAAACACCCCACGATAAAATTTTCTTTTCTATTTACATGGAATGTGAAGTTAGCCGGAAACTAAAGTTTGGCACATCTTTTGGTGACATGTTAATTATACAGCATATGTTCATTACGCAATCAATTACTGGCGACTTTACATTTGCATTAACGTTTCACCCAACACAGTGGATTTAATTGAACCCATACATCATATGGTACTGAACCAGACGGCGGATCCTATTACTGCGTACCAAATGCATGCGATAAAGCCAGGTGGCCCTTTCTGATATTGCCGTCCGTCGATCTCATCGCGGATCGCGAGGGTAGGTCTGGCATTGAATGTCTTCAGATGGGATTCAGTCCTCGGGATGCTGATAGAAATCCACGGAGGGGATTCATTCCCGCCTTCTACCGGTGGCTCCTCGCGGTTTTACTCCTCCTGCCTCGGCTAGGGTTCTCATTTGCTCCTTCCGCCGAGAGGTCGCTCTGGGGAGCTCTGTTCGCGTGGCATTCGAACATATGCCTGCTACTCAGGTAACTCCGCCCTCGAATGCAGTCTGGTGCCAATGGAACTCTGAAGCTAGTCGATTGTTCCTCGTTCCATTTTATCAGGTTACAGTGTACCTAGTTATAATGCTTTTGTTATTCTTTTCTGGTAGTAAATTTTGCCGATTAAGAACTCGATTCTCTAACCAAGTTGTCTGTGGTATGATGGAACAGGTTTGGCTTTCGGCGCGGTAGAGAGACTGTACATTCATGAATTCTCCAGATGCTTCTACCTAAGGTAAGAGCTCTACCTTTAGAAAAATAGTAGCGTTTACATGCCGAATATTTGATACTCTTCCCTTTCCTGATCAGGGTTGCGTTTTTCCATGGATGGGTCTTGTTTACTTTCGACTATGACGACCTCCACAGTCGATATGAAGGCCTTTGCTGTTACACTATTACCGGCTTCCAGTCATGGGTTTTTACCTTAGGGTTTTCTGTTTAGATTAAGGTCTATTTGTATTTAATAAACCTCTGAGTACTGGACGCGCCTTTTATTTTGTAAAGGTTTATTTGTCTGCCGCGAATCCATGGAATTCGATTCGGCCCACCTGCACAGTTAAATGTCAATGACTGAGTTTTTTTTCTTTTTTTTCTTTCAAATATTCATGTGTATATGTGGAGTTTGCACTACGCCGAGAGGAACTTGCCTCTGAGCGTATATGGGTTTTCTTTATACAGTTCGCATGTACTTTATTTTCATTCATACGGCTCGCATATGAAACTTGCCTCTGAGCGTATATGGGTTTTCTTTATACAGTTCGCATGTGCTTTATTTCCCTTATACAGTTCGCAAATGAATTAATTTCCTGAGTGTTCATTCTCAGTGTTTACTGTTGCTTCTAATTTTCGAATAGGAAATTCTCATTTCAGCGATGTTATTCATCTTGTTACTTCTATGGCTTATATCTGATTAATTGCAATATATATATATTTATGCCTGTTATTCTCCTAGACGGCCATATGCCGAATGTAATCCTTGCACAGGAATTCTTCATATTTAGACTAGGGTATTATGAGTTGGTATGGAATACGTTTTCTTTTAAAGAACTGTTCGACAGCTTTCTAGTTTTATATTCGCGGTGTGTTTACCTCCTGTTACTCCTGAGGAGTTTCATTATTCGGTTTGAATATATATATTTTCTTTTAAGTTCTGCATGAAATGTCGGCCCCTTTATGGCGGCTCTGTCCCGATAGCTGGGTTATTTCATACCTATGAATGCCGTGGAGTCATAACCATTTATTCGTGGCACTGTTGTACAATGTACTGTATCTTTTCTTGGTAGAGGAAACATGAAGTCGTGTTCACTGTAATTGTTTCTTTTAAAGAGTTTATTTGTCATTATAAAAACGAGGGAGCAGTCTCACCTCGAACCCTGTATTCTAATATTGGTTTTATGCAACTTGTTCCTTATTATTTTCCATATTCTTGCTGAAATTGGAACCCTGCAAATCAAGTTTACAGTACCTCTCATAACCAGCGGTCTGTATCTGAACGAAGACTAGGTATGGCAATAGCCTACCCAAACTTTCCCACGTCTTTTCGCTCAGCAAGTTAATAATTTTAATCCCTCTGAATGTCTGAACTTTCTGTTTAAGTTAAATAGGAAGACTAAGTCTTCTGGCCATCTAACCGCCAGCACCCTACTCATTCAAGAATATTATATCTAACTTAGGTTTTATCACCTTAGGTAGAAGCTCTTCTTCTATTGAATGTGATCCTTCTATTATTTAATAGACTGGCTCTACTGTAACAGCGTTTCAATAACAACTACTGTTATCTACTATTGCAAGATTGTCAATTCTTCCTGTAATTAAAACTATAATAACAGTACGTACCTGCACTATGGAGATTACTCCTGATCGCTTGTTTTCCACCCAACCACGAGATTAGTCGATACAGACTAATCTCCCCCCAAGCTCATTTGCCAGGCCACTGCCTCAACAAACTGTCACGCACCTTCCGTGCCTGTGCTATCTGGTCATCACCAGACATTAGCACTTCCTTTTCTCTTTTGTCTTTCTGCTATCTTTTCTTTCTTGTCTTTCCCCGCCTGTTCCTTAACAGCCTGGGTCTTTCCTTTTCCATCCTTTTATGGAAGGATAGGGAAACAGTTGGGGTTTTGTTTCCCCCCTTCTTGGTAACTGTTTCTTTACATATTTATACATATGTGTTTAAAAGAAAATCAATCCAGCAGAAAAGTAACAATAACTTCCTTATCAAAGTTACCATTTGTAATTAATTTAATTCAGTTCCAGTTTTGGAATTCATAATGTTTTCACCATGATAAAGAAGTAATAATCTCTGTTTTACATTTTTCCTATAATGGTAAAAAAAAACAGAGAATTTATTCACATAATTATTCGGTCATCACATCTCCTCCCCCTGAGATTGGACACCGTCCCGGTGTCTTTCAGCTACGAACAGCGCTGGATAACTTCTTCTCATCAACTCTTCGTCCTCCCAAGTGGCTTCCTCGGGTCCATAGTGTCGCCACTGGACCTTAACTTGGGTAATAGCTCGTTTCCGCAGCTGCACTTCTCTCCGGTCGAGGATGTTCAGAGGTTCGACCAGAACCTCTCCTTCCGGTTCGACCTGCATTACACAATTTCAAATTAGTTTTTTCCTTCTAATAACAATTTCAACAGTTTACTACAGCAATAGCTACTACCTGGATGTCCCGCCATTGAATCACATGCCTAGGATCATAGACATATTTCTTGAGTATTGAAACATGGAACACGTTGTGGATTCGAATGTGGCTCGACAAAGCGAGCTGATATGCCACTGGGCCAATCCTTGCCAGGATCTGGAAGGGTCCACAGTATCGGGGTGCCAATTTGGCACACCCGCTCCATTGTAAGGTACTCCTTTTAGTTTGGATTCTGATATACACGTGATCACCGACCTGATATTCCTTAAATCTTCTTTTCCGATCAACGAAATTTTTCTGTCTGTCTTGAGCAGCCTTCAAATTCACACGCACCTTTTTCACCATTTCTTCCATTTCTTTAAGCATCTCAGGTCCCAAGCTCAGTTTATCCTCAGGCCCTCCCCAATTAGAAGGTGTTCGGCATTTTCGACCGTACATAACCTCAAAGGGGCTCATCTATGTAGAGGTGTGATATCCATTATTATATGCGAATTCTACTAGATGTAGATATTCTTCCCACAACGTGGGTTGTTGCATCACGAATGCCCGCAGCATATCTTCCACCACTTGGTTAACTCGTTCAATTTGTCCATCGGTCTGGGGATGGTATGCTGTGCTGAAATTTAGTTGAGTTCCTAAATCAGCGAACAATGTTCTCCAGAAGGCTGATGTGAATTTCACATCGCGATCAGAAATTATCGTTTTCGGAAGTCCATGAAGCTTAAACACGTTTTGCATAAAAACGTGAGCAATTTGTGGGGCTTTGTACGTGGATTGTACTGGTATAAAATGTGCAGCTTTGCTTAGTTTATCCACTATTACCATAATGGAATCATTGCCCTTTTTTGTCTTAGGTAACCCTGTAATGAAGTCCATGGAAATAATTTCCCACTTCCATTCTGGAATCGGTAAGGGTTGTAGCAGTCCTGCTGGGTGCTGGTGTTCGGCGTTAATCTGCTGACATTCTAAGCATCGTGCTAAATACTGAGCAATGTCCTTCTTCATTCCTGGCCAAAAATACTCTTTTCGAATGGCTGTAATCATTTTCTGATATCCTGGATGCCCTGCATAATGGCTGACATGGAATTCATCCATAATCATATTTTTAATTTTGTCTTGATCAGGTACATATAATCTTTGTTTGAAATGTATCATTCCATCATTATTCAACTTATAATCTAATTGGTTTGTCAAGCTAGCAGGTTGCTGTAGTTGCAGTTTTAACTGCTGATAATTAACATCTTGTCTTGAAGCTTCTTTAACCATTTCCAAAATGGGGCTCTTCCACCCACTAACAGAGACTTCATACAACTGTTGTACTTTCCGGCTTAAAGCATCTGCTACTCGGTTTTCCTTCCCTTGTAAATGTTTTATCTCAAAATCAAAATCGCTCAGAAAGTCCACCCATCGTGCTTGTCGGGCGTTTAAGGTGGGTTGACTGAAATAATTGGTCAAACTATGATGATCAGTGAGCAGCAAAAATTTCCTGCCCACAAGATAATGTCTCCACATTTTCAAGGCGTGGATGACAGCGGTCAATTCTAAATCATAAGTAGAATATTTCTGTTCATGCTCCTTCAATTTTCGAGATTCGTAGGCGACTACCCTGCCTTCTTGCATTAACACTCCACCGACTCCTTCTTTGCTTGCGTCTATACATACTACGTAATCTTTATCAGGATCAGCTATTCTTAAAATAGGGGCCGTGGTGAGTAGATGCTTCAATTGTTCAAAACTCTTTTGGCAGTTTGGGGTCCAATGAAATGTTTTCCCTTTTTTCTGCAATGAGGTAATGGGAAATGCAACTCTCGAGAACCCTTCTACAAATCTTCTATAATAACCAGCCAGACCCATCAAGGATCGAATATCCGCCACATCCTTTGGTACAGGCCAGTCCATTATGGCCTTTATTTTCTCTGGATCAACGGCGATTCCTTCCTTAGTAATCACATGACCCAAGTACTGGATTTCTTCTTTGAAGAAGTCACATTTACTAAATTTTGCATATAGTTGATGCTCCCGGAGGGTCTGTAGCACCTTTCTGAGGTGTTCTTGATGTTCCTCCACGGTGCGAGAATATATTAGTATGTCATCAATAAATATCAGTACAAATCTATCCAAATATTGGTGAAAAATATTGTTCATTAAACACATGAAAGTTGTGGGGGCATTGGTAAGTCCGAATGGCAATACCACGAATTCATAATGACCGTATCTGGTTCTAAAAGCTATTTTAGCGATGTCTTCATCCTTAATTCGGATCTGATGATAACCAGAACGCAGATCAATTTTTGAAAATACCGTCGCGCCTTTCACTTGGTCGAATAGTTCGTCGATCCGTGGCAGAGGATACTTATTCTTAATGGTTAACTTATTTAATTGACGATAGTCAATGCACATCCGGAAGGTTCCATCTTTCTTCTTAACAAACAGCACTGGGGCTCCCCACGGGGACACATTAGGACGTATGTAATTCTTGTCCAACAACTCTTGCAGCTGCATTTTCAATTCTGTCAATTCGGGTACGCCCATTCTATATGGTGCACGAGATACTGGTGCTGCACCGGGAACCAACTCAATGGTGAAATCTATGTTCCTTTTTGGGGGCAGCCCAGGAATTTCTTCCAGAAACACATCTGTGAATTCTTGGATTACAGGGATATTATTTAGGATGGTTGTTTTATCTTTAGAATCCGCATAACCCACCTGAACAGCATAGATCTGGCATCCTTTCCGAACACATTTTACAAGTTGATTTGCTGTTATCGGTCGCACTTGTACAGGTCGTTTAATTCCTTGCATCTCTTTTTTATTTCCCAGGGAGTCTTTAAAATAAATAATCTTGGTCTTACAGTCCACTACCAGTGCTTTTCCAGCCAATCCATTCCAATGAGAATATCATAGGAGCCAAGGGGAAGCACATTTAAGTCTGCCATTACTGGCTGTCCGGCTATGGTAAAGGAACAGTCCTTTATTTTAGCTCCCACTCGTCTTTTGGCACCCGTAGCTAGTTGCACCAGCCATGGATTTTTGAATTTAGTGGATTGTAATTTACAGCGTTCTACTACTTTTGGGCTTACATAACTCAGTGTAGCCCCAGGGTCAATTAAAATAGATACAGTAAGGTTTGAGATATTACCTTCGAACTCGACCATAGTTGGTTGGTATTCCGCCTGACGATCTTCCAACGCTGCATTAATCCTCGGTATACTGCGTCCCACTTCACCGACTGTTGAGGCTTCATGAATCTGGGATAGCTGTTCTGTCCCTTTCCGTTGTGGACAGTTTTTGATGTAGTGGGGTCCCCCACAACCCCAGCATTGCACCAGAGGTCTGGTGACCCCTTCATTGTCCAAGCATATCTGTTGTCTGCTGCCTTTAGTTTCGTTGTTAGGCCTAAATTTGGATGCAGTTCGGTCTGGAATTCTGCTCTGCGGACCTTTGCTGTTCCCTTTACTTCCACTGTTGCGATTTCCTTTGTTGTTCCCCATTGGCTTAAAGCCCTTCCTTTCACTCCATTTCTTGTCGGCCGCTTCTCCCTTTTGTCTGCTTTGTTGATAACAAATTCTGGCCTTCCGAATTACTTCATCCATTGATTTGGGATTGTCAAATTCAATCCTTTCTCGCATGTAGGGTGGTAAACTGCTCACAAATCTTTGTACTTTTGCCTTTTCTTCCCTTATATATGGAACGTAACGAAGCAGGGAAGTGAAACGAGTGATGAACTCGTCCATAGTCTGCTGTCCCAAACGCAGATCATGGAATTCTCTTGCCTTCTTATCGTAGAACCGCTCCATTAGATATCTCTCCTTAAAATACCTTTGAAAATTTTCCCAAGTGATGGTCTGCTCAGTAACTCCTTTGACTATCTTCACTTCCTCCCACCATAAGGTGGCCTTTCCTTGCAGTTGGAAAATAGCCAATCTGGCCTTAAGATTGTGATCATATTCATAGAGCTGAAAATATTTGTTCATATTAATCAACCATGCTTCGGCTGCTTCCTCTTGTTCTCTGTCAAAATGCGGGGGTTTAATTTTGCGAAATTCCCCTTGCAGTTCCATCCTTTGTCTCTTCGAAGTTTGTTGTTCATTTACATTGTCAGAACGCTCCTCCTGCTCCTCCGAGCCTTCAGGGGGCATAGGGTGATTCTGTTCCTCCGACATCCGCTGTTGTTCCATACTAGGATTAACAGGTACTTGATTCTGTCGTTCAGATAAACTTTTCAATATTCTCTCTTGTTCCATAGTTAGCCTAGCATTGTCTTCCCGCAGTCTTGCCATTTCATTCTTCAACTCCTGTACGGTTTCTAAGATAGCCTGATTTGTAGTTCTAGCCTCCTCCCCAAGCTGAACCCATAGTTCAGGATTACTTTCAAGTCCAGGTACAACAGGTCGTCGAGTGGTGTTGTCGGTTCTCCTCATCCTGTAAGTTCTCGGACTCTGAATCCTGTACTTATCAACATGAAACGAATGATAAGGAAAATTCAGGAAACAAAAAAAAAATATGTATATATATATTCTTACCCAAAGGCCTCAGTTTTGTAACTGGGCTCTGATACCATATGTCATATCCCTCCTATATGATTATAATAAATAAAACAAAACAAACACCCCACGATAAAATTTTCTTTTCTATTTACATGGAAAGTGAAGTTAGCCAGAAACTAAATTTTGGCACATCTTTTGGTGACATGTTAATTATACAGCATATGTTCATTACGCATTCAATTACTGGCTACTTTACATTTGCATTAACATTTCACCCAACACAGTGGATTTAATTGAACCCATACATCATATGGTACTGAACCATACAGCGGATCCTATTACCGCGTACTAAGTGCATGCGATAAAGCTAGGTGGCCCTTTCTGATATTGCCGTCCATCGATCTCATCGCGGATCACAAGGGTAGGTCTGGCATTGAATGTCTTCAGATGGGATTCAGTCCTCGGGATGCTGATAGAAATCCACGGAGGGGATTCATTCCCGCCTTCTACCGGTGGCTCCTCGCGGTTTTACTCCTCCTGCCTCGGCTAGGGTTCTCATTTGCTCCTTCCGCCGAGAGGTCGCTCCGGGGAGCTCTGTTCGCGCGGCATTCGAACATATGCCTGCTACTCAGGTAACTCCACCCTCGAACGCAGTCTGGTGCCAATGGAACTCTGAAGCTAGTCGATTGTTCCTCGTTCCATTTTATCAGGTTATAGTGTACCTAGTTATAATGCTTTTGTTATTCTTTTCTGGTAGTAAATTTTGCCGATTAAGAACTCGATTCTCTAACCAAGTTGTCTGTGGTATGATGGAACAGGTTTGGCTTTTGGCGCGGTAGCGAGACTGTACATTCATGAATTCTCCAGATGCTTCTACCTAAGGTAAGAGCTCTACCTTTAGAAAAATAGTAGCGTTTACATGCCGAATATTTGATACTCTTCCCTTTCCTGATCAGGGTTGCGTTTTTCCATGGATGGGTCTTGTTTACTTTCGACTATGACGACCTCCACAGTCGATATGAAGGCCTTTGCTGTTACACTATTGCCGGCTTCCAGTCATGGGTTTTTACCTTAGGGTTTTCTGTTTAAATTAAGGGCTATTTGTATTTAATAAACCTCTGAGTACTGGACGCGCCTTTTATTTTGTAAAGGTTTATTTGTCTGCCGCGAATCCATGGAATTCGATTCGGCCCACCTGCACAGTTAAATGTCAATGACTGAGTTTTTTTTTTTCTTTCAAATATTCATGTGTATATGTGGAGTTTGTACTACGCCGAGAGGAACTTGCCTCTGAGCGTATATGGGTTTTCTTTATACAGTTCGCATGTACTTTATTTTCATTCATACGGCTCGCATATGAAACTTGCCTCTGAGCGTATATGGGTTTTCTTTATACAGTTCACATGTGCTTTATTTCCCTTATACAGTTCGCAAATGAATTAATTTCCTGAGTGTTCATTCTCAGTGTTTACTGTTGCTTCTAATTTTCAAATAGGAAATTCTCATTTCAGCGATGTTATTCATCTTGTTACTTCTATGGCTTATATCTGATTAATTGCAATATATATATATTTATGCCTGTTATTCTCCTAGACGGCCATATGCCGAATGTAATCCTTGCACAGGAATTCTTCATATTTAGACTAGGGTATTATGAGTTGGTATGGAATACGTTTTCTTTTAAAGAACTTTTCGACAGCTTTCTAGTTTTATATTCGCGGTGTGTTTACCTCCTGTTACTCCTGAGGAGTTTCATTATTCGGTTTGAATATATATATTTTCTTTTAAGTTCTGCATGAAATGTCGGCCCCTTTATGGTGGCTCCGTCCCGATAGCTGGGTTATTTCATACGTATGAATGCCGTGGAGTCATAACCATTTATTCGTGGCACTGTTGTACAATGTACTGTATCTTTTCTTGGTAGAGGAAACATGAAGTCGTGTTCACTGTAATTGTTTCTTTTAAAGAGTTTATTTGTCATTATAAAAATGAGGGAGCAGTCTCACCTCGAACCCTGTATGCTAATATTGGTTTTATGCAACTCGTTCCTTATTATTTTCCATATTCTTGCTGAAATTGGAACCCTGCAAATCAAGTTTACAGTACCTCTCATAACCAGCGGTCTGTATCTGAAGGAAGACTAGATATGGCAATAGCCTACCCAAACTTCCCCACGTCTTTCTGTACAGCAAGTTAATAATTTTAATCCCTCTGAATGTCTGAACTTTCTGTTTAAGTTAAATAGGAAGACTAAGTCTTCTGGCCATCTAACCGCCAGCACCCTACTCATTCAAGAATATTATATCTAACTTAGGTTTTATCACCTTAGGCAGAAGCTCTTCTTCTATTGAATGTGATCCTTCTATTATTTAATAGACTGGCTCTACTGTAACAGCGTTTCAATAACAACTACTGTTATCTACTATTGCAAGATTGTCAATTCTTCCTGTAATTAAAACTATAATAACAGTACGTACCTGCACTGTGGAGATTACTCCTGATCGCTTGTTTTCCACCCAACCACAAGATTAGTCGATATAGACTAATCTCCCCCCAAGCTCATTTGCTAGGCCATTGCCTCAACAAACTGTCACGCACCTTCCGTGCCTGTGCTATCTGGTCATCACCAGACATTAGCACTTCCTTTTCTCTTTTGTCTTTCTGCTATCTTTTCTTTCTTGTCTTTCCCCGCCTGTTCCTTAACAGCCTGGGTCTTTCCTTTTCCATCCTTTTATGGAAGGATAGGGAAACAGTTGGGGTTTTGTTTCCCCCCTTCTTGGTAACTGTTTCTTTACATATTTATACATATGTGTTTAAAAGAAAATCAATCCAGCAGAAAAGTAACAATAACTTCCTTATCAAGGTTACCATTTGTAATTAATTTAATTTAGTTCCAGTTTTGGAATTCATAATGTTTTCACCATGATAAAGAAGTAATAATCTCTGTTTTTACATTTTTCCTATAATGGTAAAAAAAAACAGAGAATTTATCTACATAATTATTCGGTCATCACA
>APFE030495246.1:36982-47773 GCA_000404065.3 Pinus taeda | reverse complement strand
CACTACGTTGTTCTTCTTTATGTGTCCTTTTAACTTTAAGGTCTGAGGTTGTGATATACCTGTCATGGCTGATAATGACACTTGCGGAGTACTTCCGTCATCTAATTCTGGTGAGAATTCTAGGGCGTCTTCTGTTTCTTCCATGTCATAATCTTCACTGTTTGAATCATTGGTTGCTTCACAATTATATAGGTTCTTTGGTTCTTTTCCTTTAGCACATCTATGTTTGGGGTCTCATTTCTCACCACAACGTTTACACTTACCCACTTTTATCCTTTGCATTTCCACATTAGATTTTTCATCTTCACGACGATGTGGTGGAACATATCTTGTATTATTTGAGTCCACATACTGGGGTATCCTTCGTCTTGCATAAGTTTTTTCCGCTGTTGACCAAAATATTGGTTCGGATTTCTTTTCCGTTGTTTTTGCTTTTCGTCTTGCTACTTCTATAGATGTAATGTCATGCATCTCAAGTTCTGCTTGTAAATGGGATTTAAGCCCTGAGACGTATGATTGAATCAAACGAGATTCTGATAACCCAGGTACTCGTGTTACTAAGGTCTCCCATTCTTGAGTGTATTCATCCACACTTCCTTTTTGTCGTAATTTGATGAGTTTTGAAAAGAATTCTTTTTCCTTCACACCTTGGAATCTTTTGAAGAATGCATCTTTAAATTTTCTCCAGCTAATGACGTGTGTTGTTTTTTTCCACCACATATACCAGTTGTATGCTTCTCCTTCCATTTTCATAGATGCATGCCTAAGCTTTTCGTCATCGTCATTGATGTCATATATCTCAAAGTATTCTTCTGCTTTATTTATCCATGCAACATTATTTTTTTCGTTTCCATCGAATTTAGGGATCTCGATTTTTGCCCTTCGCTGGTATGTTGCTACTGGTTGAGCGAAAAAAGGGTGTTGACTAGTAAAGTTATCCCAGAGTTGCTTGTTTGTAAAGGCTGTGTTACTCACTTCTTGGTGGGGTGTCGCTGATTTTTTTGGGGATTCAACTTTGTCATGAGACTCTGTGGACTTAGTTGAATCTGACGAGATGTGTTCTTGATTCTCTTCATCTTCTTTTAGTAGTTGTTCGGGTGTACAATTCGACCTTTTACACAAACTTTTCAGCATTGTTAAGACCTCTCTGATCCCTGCTTCTGTCTGAACATGGTAATTTTCCATCTTTATCTCCATTCGATTTGTCGTATCTTGAAGATCTTTTATTTTGTCTGCTTGCTCCCCAAGCCTTTTATTGACCTCGTTGTGGTTGTTATTTATCTTATGCTCTGCGTCAACCAATTTTTTCTGGAAATCCGCCATTGTCATTGTCGACATTGGGCGGGTTTGCGGGGGCGTGTATTTTTTTTTAAATTAAAATTAATTTAATAATTTAATTAATCAATAAAAAAATTGTATTAAATTAAAAATAATTTAATTTAATTTAATTAATAAAAAAATTTTTAAATTAATTAATTTAATTTATTAATATTTTTTTAATTATAATAATTAATTTATGAATATTAATATTATCTATATTATATAATATATATATTATAAATATAAATATATATATATATTATATATATATAATTAAAGTTATAAATATATAACATTTATATTAAATTATAATATATAATATATATAATTAAAATATGATATATATAACTAAATCACGTTATAAATTTTTTTTTATATATATCATTAAATTTTGAACCGTCACGTTGATTAACGTAACCCCTTGACTATTCAAAAAATATCGAATATTACCGCAGCCTTTAAACTTGGCTACAGATCGATGGATTGGCGATTGTCTTGTTTGGCCTGCGGCTAGAACGATGCAAATATGTGAAGCGGGTGGTCAGGAGGACGAGCAGCACGATTTTAATAAAAGAAGACGGGAATCGCAGGTTAGAATGGCGAAAGATTGACGAGGCAACGGAAAGGGAATGGGTTAGAATATCCGAGCTATGGTTGGAAATGGCGGTAGGCAATGGGAGCGACAACTGTATTAACAGAGTCCTGCACTTTGTTCGCGGAAAATGGTAAATTTGAGAAGAAAAATCCTCACGCGGGGCTTCCCTTACCACACCTGCACCAACATTTTATGACGTACTATTATATTGACTTGACTGGGGGCGGAACAAGATTAGATTGCAGGCAGAACACGATTAGACTGTGCTGCACAGAGTTATTGTTTAATAAATTAATGGAAAAAATCGGAAATGAAACGATTAATTAATTAATAATAGTTAGCCGAAGATAAGACGAGGGGTAACTGCCCATTTAAGGGGAATCAATAATCCGCAGGGACCACGAAAAGAAGATGAAGGATTTTGTAAGGCAGGAAGTGCGTGGACAAGGAGGTGGATATGCGTGGGTTATCGGACGAATATTTCAATGAAGGGGACGTGAGGTTTGGGATGCAGCTGGAATGAGTGGACAGCGAAGTCAGCGGATGGACAGCGTGAGAACCGAACTGCTCTGATACCAGATGGAGCAGAGAACTTAAGATGCGCAGAAATTTATATATAAATATTTTATTAATAAGATGAAAATACAAGATGATGATGATTACAATGGCTGCCTTTATATACCGCCATGGGCACCTTTGAAAGGGCATGATCTTATGATCGTGCCCTTTCGTCTAATTAAAATTAAAATTAAATAATAAACCTAAGTTAACTAATTTTTTTACATAACAATTACACTAGTTGCAGGTGACTAATCTGATCATTCGATCCTGCCCACCCCTACAACACAGTTGCGAATTGCCAAATCCGCAGCACCTGTTCGTGCAACTGTGATCCCGGCCTTAATTTTCCCACTGCCGACTGTGCCGATGGACCGGAGCTCAAAGGGTTGAGGGGTTTTTTTGTGTTTTTTTCAACACACTAACTTCTACTACACGTGACTGACTATTGGGTCACATCTCATCACAAATTCTTGTAATTTGTCAACAAACCTAAATTAAAAGAGTTTAATCAAACATCCAATTGAAAAAAACAAAACATAGGTGAAACTGGAATATTTTAAAAAGTTGTTGCAAAGACATTTATATTTATAAATATTTATCCACTAAAAATTTAGGAAAAATTAAAGGTGATCTTAGGGATAAAGTGAATAAGTGGAAAAAATAAAAAAGATTAATAAAATACCAACTGATTTTATCTATATATTTTAAATCATTAACATTACTGAGCTTAAGAAGGGTAATTGTATTATTTAGGGGAATATCTTTTGAATGTATAAGGAGATATTTATAAAGAAAAGAGATAAAAAATAAAATAAAAGTAAAAGAAGGGTGTTTATTTGAAAAAAATATTATTATAGAGGAAAAAAGAAGGTGATTTTTAAGTGTGAAGTTACAAGGTAGAAAGATTTTATTTCTTAAAAGGGAACATTAGTAAACAATTTTAAACTGAGGGTTGAAGTTTGAAGGAATAATATAGTTCGAAAGGCTATTGGATGGATTTGAAGTAAGTTTATCTTGACAAAAAAATGACATCTAATTCGGAATTGAAGGAAGGAAAATTTTTAGAAACCTTACCAGGTTATGCTAAAGTGCTATTTAACATTAAGGGAACTCTCGAAAAGATGTTACTATTTCTATCTCTCCCGCAGAAGATAAAAATTATATAACGCTTAAAATTGCACACCAAATTGGCAAATAGTGATTCTGGAGTCCAATATAATCGAAAAATTAACTATTTTGGCAACAAAAAATATGACATAACTAATTTACAGTTAAACATTGAGAATTATACATTTATATCGCAATTCTCAGTTCAAACCCTATGGAGCAATCAAGGTGACAATGTGACATTATTTTGGGGTCACCCTGGATGGAAACGGTAGGGTCCATCATCAAAAATACAAAGAAAAAGTTTTTAACATTTTCTTACAAGAAGAAGAAAATAACACTCCAAGATGTTACACTGAAGCCAAATTCAATAATGCCAGAAGATTTATCAGATATTTCAAAAGTAATTTCTCAAGGTAAAAAAATATTACAAAATATGCAAAATGAAATTGACAAGATCACCACTGACAAAAATGAAAAAGCTTCTCGACTTAAAGACCATAGTGAAAAATTACTGACACAAATTAAGAAGCTTAAGAATGACAAGAAGTCATTAAAAGACAAGTTAAAGCAACTTACTCAAGAAGTATCGAAGTCTCCAAACGTCACTGTCCAGGTCGAAGATAAGGCAACTACTACCGATCCAATCAATATCACAACTCAAAAAGAGGACAAACTAGATGAAGTAAAAATGTACTTAGAAGTTGCAGTACCAGCAACAAAAGATTCAAGTGAAGATCCCAGAATTAACCATTCATCTTCCATAACTAAAGGAAATCAGGTGATTCCAATAAATCAAGAAAACAACACAAACAAGATAAGGGAAAATCAAATCACCAGAATTCCTTATCGACATCCAAATCACAAGAGTAGACAACTCAGTCAAGCCAAGTATTTAGAACAGAAACAACAAACTGATGTTCCAAAGAAAAATGTCGGTGCAATCCATTCATCACAAGTTTCGAGTCACCACAAGATTCCACGGAAGATTAATTAGGATGGTCGGATCCATTCTTAATGCGACAGTTTTGTTTATCACTTAGAGGATCATATCGTCTTGCTTTGATGAAAATGACAATTCTGAGACAAGAAGACATCCGAAACAGGGAAAAGTGATCAGGCCTTTCATCAGTAAGCTTTGAGGAAAAAGCTTTTTGAGGAGGAAGGCAATGTTATGAATAAAATATATAGGAAATAATTTAAATGATAATAATTATAAATAATGATTAGTTAATTAGTAATTAGGTTGAACAGGCATGTCTGAATGAGACATGATTCTTCATGAAGAGGCACCTGCCTAGTATATAAGTAGGCTTCTCACTCTCATTTGTACCATCGTTCTTCATACATTTTATATATAACAATATTTGTCTCCTCAATGGATATTTTCATATTCCAAGTCTTCTGGAGTATTTAACGGAAAATACAAACTTTGTTTGCTTCAGCCTTCCACTCTCCCTAACACCTCTCCATGAGGCTGTTTCCCCTCTGCCATAGCCCTCCTCCTTCTCGCTGTCCCTCCTTATCCCTCTATTTCCTCCCTTCTTCCCTGCCTTATCCTTATCCCTCCTGCGTAATCCCTTAACCTCTCACTGGTTCCCTACTGCAGGCCTAAAGGCCTTTCTCCTGGCTGTCTCATCCCTTAGCCACCCTCCATCAACCATTCTCCTTTCTTCGCTGCTTTCCCTCTCCCCTACTACCTCACCGCAAGCCCTACAGGGGCTGTTCGTCCCTCATTCGTGGCCTCCCCTCCCCGCATTTATTTTCTGTGGGTATCTTTGAGAATTCTGAAGTTTACTTTGAGCATGTTGCAGGGATTTGGACTTAGAGTTTATGCCCACAGGTGATCTGGTCATTGGGGGAATTGTGACCAATTCCCTAATAATCTTAAAGGCCTAGAGCCTGCTGGTTTGTCACTTTGAAACTCACTCATTTCACTGTTTCTATTAAAGTCTCTCTCATCTTCTTAGCAATTCATCTGAGATATATTAATCTAGTAAGTTGCCTAAATGAACTAACAAGCCATTGCATGAATTGGGCTGTCATTCACTTGATTTGTTTCATAAGAAATTGGTCATTATCATAAATCTGGAAAATATGCGGACATTCAATTGACGTTGAGAAGCTTCTAATTATTTTGATGACTGACATACTGTTTGCAAGGTCTGAAACAAGCACCTCAGATTTCTTAATATAACATAGCAGCAGTCTAGTGCAAGTACGCTAAGAGGCAACTGGTGGATTCAATTGACTCATGTTCTAAGAGGTTTTTGTCTTGCTTACAGATAACACTACTGCTTCTTGGCTTGCAAATCATAATTCCAGAGTTTGCATATCTCCATTGTCCTCAAATAGCTTGAAGAAAATATTTAGACTGTCATCTCCATTGCATACTGAGTTCTGATCCATAGCAGTGGCATTTGTATCTTTGAAAAGGCATAGCTTATTCATGAGTTTGGTCTTGACTGTTTTACCTATCTTTGGCTCTCTAAATTGCTCCAGAACGTAAGTAAATTGACTGCTGTCTTAAATAGCCTACTGCTGTCACACATCTACTCATTGCTCATCTGAAACATAAGCACATTTTTCAATGTTTGCTCTCTAATATAAGCAAAGAAAGAGAGATAAGCAATCTGGAATGTTTTGGAAATTTGACATAAGGATTGCTCACTGCAATTCACTGTTGACATAATTTCAAGGAGGTTGACTGCTGTCATAAGTTTATTGGACACTCACTGGATATCCTCTTTGTATAGATAACCTATTGCTAGCATAAAGATTGTATATGCTGTATTGTTGAAAGAGCTTGTTGTTAAGACAATTTGTCACATTGTTTCTCAGGCACTAACGTTTGTTGTCTTAATTCTAATTGTTTCACTATGATCTCGCTCTCTAAAGCACTCTAGTCTCAAGTTACATCACATTGAATGATTTAACTTATCACTTGTCTTTAGGAGATATAATCATTTTGGGCATTTAAATGACTTACTCCAATTATAGCAGTGGTATAATTGCAATATTGACAAAGTTGATGAAAGGCTCCAAGGGACTTGCTAAATCTAATCCCTAATTGTCTAAAAGATCATTGCTAATCTCATATCATCCCTAATCTTAAGTGAATAAGCAATCTTGTCCTCTTTTTGCCATCATTGGTTATATTTTGGAAAAGTGCTCTAAGTTTTCTCAATTGCAATCATTGTTATCATTTACTGGCTGAGCATCTTATAATTTGAAAACCAGAAGATTCAAAAAGACTTCACACCATATATGACAAGGAGATGCTAGTTATCATGCAAGCGTTGGCAAAACTCAGGCAGTATTTGCTGGGCAATAGGTTCATAGTCAGAACAGACCACAACAGCCTATGCCATTTCTTGGGATAAAATGACCTGAATGAACGACAGCAAAAATGGGTAAGCAAAATCCAAGCCTACGATTTTGACAGTGAGTATGTGAAGGGGAAGAAGAATGTTGTGGCCGATGCACTTTCTAAGAAATCAATAGCATGCGTTCTCATGGAACTCACAGAAAATTAGAAGGCACACCTCTCAGCAGAATATGCCAAGAACCATTTTGCTTGCACATTAATCGACAAGATCATCCAAGATGACATCATCACAAGTACAAATAATTGATGGAGTCATTTATTATAAAGACAGGATATACTTGGTCCCTGAATCTACACTTAGGGAGAAGATTTTGCAGATCACCCATGATATTCCTTTGGCTGGGCATCAAGGATTCTTCAAGACATATCCACAGATTCGGGAATGATTCTTGTGGAAGGGGGTTAAGGAAGATGTGATGAAATACGTCCAGGAATGCATGACATGCCAACAAAAAAAGGTTGAGCATACACATCCTGCAGGTCTTCTCCAACCTCTTCCAATCACAGAATAAAGAAGGAGCATCTCGTTGATTTCATCACAGGGTTATCCAAAGTACAAGGGAAGTACTGCATCTACATGATGGTAGACAAGCTGCCTAAATTCGCACATTTTTTGCCATCTCAGCGAATTACTGGGCCAAACAAGTGGTGGAACTGTTTTTCAAATATGTCTTTAGACTGCATGGATTGCCAAAGAATATAGTCAGCGATCGTGATGGTAGATTTATGGGCGCATTTTGCCAGGAGCTTTTCAAGATGGACAAAAATTGTGAATAAGTGGATTGAGGGCTACCTACGCAACTACGTGACAGGTCAGCAGAAGTCATGGATTAAGTGGTTGTACCTAGGGGAGCATTGCTACAACACCACCTACCACTTATTCATTGGGATGACACCCATTAGAGCTTTGTATGGATATGATGCACTATGCTTCATCAATAGAATTTTCGGAGACAAGAAGTTGCCTCTTGCCAAAGACTGGATACAAGAGATTTAGGACATTCTCAAGCTACTCAACGAAAACATACAGGTTGCTCAAAATCAGAAAAAAACGTACACAAACCAGCATCAGACAGAACATTTCTTTGAGGTAGGACATCTTGTTTTCTTGCGATTGTAGCCCTACAAACAGTTTACATTCAAGAAGAGCGGAGCAGAAAAATTCAAGATGAGATTTAATGGGCCTTACAAAGTTATCTATAGAGTGGGCGAGGTGGCATATGAGTTGGAGCTATCGAGTGACGACCAAATTCACAATGTATTCCATGTGTCATGCCTCAACAAGGTTGTGGGTCAGCAGATCACCACCTTTGTCAAATTGCCACCATTAGACAAAGAGGGATAACTAGAACTAATTCAATCATGATCATGCGAGAAAATAAGTTAGGAGGAACAGTAATTTTGGATATCTCATCCGATGGAAAAATTTCCCAGAAGAAGAGGCGACATGGGAAGGAGAATGGATTCTACAGCACCCGAACTTGCAATTGCTTGAGGGCAAACAATCTTAGGCAGGGGGGACTATAATGTCCTCTACAAATTGGTACAAATAGGACTTATTACCCTACCCATCCCCATAGGCTATAGTCCTCCATAAAGGGGATAAAAACCCAAAATACCCATTGTTGAGAAAATTTTACATCAGATGGCTGAAAAACCCAAAACTATTGTTCTGAGTAAGGTTCACTCAATCAATAAAAAAATATGAAACCCCTTAGAAAATATATAAATAGAGTATGCTTGAATTCATTTTGGAAGATAAGTGTGGATCAAACTAAATTGTTCTTGAGCATTAGCTCGGAGGGTTATTAGACCCCTTCTCTCTCTTGTCAATTTCAGTGGTGAGAGATTCCACCCTGGTTGACATTTCGTTTCCCTTCTTTATGTTCAGGCAACGTGGTTTCTCCTTTGTTTGGGCGCAGGTCATCTTGGAGAGGCAACATTTTCTTCTCTTTTTTGTTTTGGTCACTGAGTTGAATTTACATTGAGGAAGGATTGCAATTTATAGTCTGGAAGCACAGCGGAATTATTGTGAATCTAAGTCTGTCCTAGAGAAGTAGCGAAACATTATCTTGCAATCGTTAAACACAGGAAAGCAACAAAGGTTCTACATTTGGAAAAGGTTTTGAGGAAGATAGCTAGAAAAGACAGCGAGTTATTTCTAAGGTAACCGAGTCTGAGAAAAGTCGCAGGAGACACGAACGGGCTCAGTTTAGATCTAAAAACACTCAAATTATTGAGCAAAATTAAACCAAGTTCCTGAAACCAGCGAACTTGAATATTTCTTCTGTAACCAAATAGAGAGCCCAACGGCTAATCAAGACATAGTGCAACAAATTTCCCTAGATCATTACAATCACGAGTTTAATAAACTCATAAAGTCTATTTTTCTCAAAGGGTTCACTTTACTACTTTTCTAGGCTAGGCACAAAGCACTAGGAGACACCTCCTCGATACCATTTCTCACACCTTTTAGGGGGAATAGTCAACCTAACTTGTGGGATATTGATCACAATTGTTTTTGTAGCAATTTGATCATTTCGAAGCAATAGATCCTCCTAGTGGAATTAAATTTTCTCACAAGTTATTCTACACTTGTGTGAGTGGAATAGTTATGAAACCAGCTCACAAAAAGATAGAAAAGATAGATCAACGACTTCAAAATCAACCTCTTCGAGCAGGCAACCTCTTTACATTACACAAATGAACAATTCTTAGATGATACAAATAACAATACCTTTTTTTTATATATAGGAGTCTAAGTGGTCCCAATATGATCAGAGCATACATAACAATAATATTGTAAGAGCACAACAATAACAATAGTAGGCTTCTACGAGGCACAATAATAACAACATGGGGACTACATGGGCACAACAATACAATAAAGGGGTTGCACTAATAACAATAAGGGGATACACTAGTAGTATAAGGACCTAGCATGCCTATCACCTTCAAAAAGTGTTGCCCTTGACGCTTGAGTAGTTATGGATGCTTCTATATAAAATTCTCGTCCTCCCATGTGAAATATTCAGCGTGTAAGTTCTTTCACTTGATAAGATACTCTAAAATTGATCGATTTCATAGTTGTCGGGTTCTGGCTTCCATGTCTACTTCGGGTTCCAGTATGATTTTTCCTTCCTCGTCAAGTTGCGACAATATTGTTTGAACTGAGAGCTTGTCACCTATAACCTTCTTTAAGCATGAATCATGGAGACCTGGGGGCACTCAGGAAGATGCAGGAAGCTCCAATTTGTATGCCATAGTACCAATCTTTTGCAACACCTTGTAAGGACCATAATACTTTGGTAATAATTTATTATCCTTCTTAGCTTGCTTCAGGGACATTTGTTTGTATGTATATAGCCGTAGAAATACCCAATCGCTTACATCAAAACTTCTTTCGCTGCGATGTTGATCTACCTGTTTTTTCATTCTATTATGTGCCAAAGTGAGGCTATCCTTTAAGAGTTGGAGAACTTCTTGTTGTTAAGGGTCTACCTTAACACCTTCATGAGATACAATATGACCCAAATATTCCACATCTTGTACTCCAAAGAAACATTTGGAGGTTTTTGCATATAATTGTTTCTCCTCCAATAGTCTGAGTACTCTATTAACATGTTGAATATGATCCTTCCAAAACTTGTTATAAATTAGTATATCATCAAAAAATACTAACACAAATTTTGTAAGGAAGGGTTTGAAAATGGAATTCATCAAACCTTGAAATGTAAAAGGTGCATTGTTAGGCCCCTATACTACTAGTGTAACCCCTTATTGTTATTAGTACAACCCACTTATTATATTGATGTACCCA
>APFE030495246.1:0-15241 GCA_000404065.3 Pinus taeda | reverse complement strand
GATGAGCTACGGGAGCTCTTCATAGTTCTAGATCTAGCTCCAAATACGTGCTGTCAGCTTGACCACATTTTCCCTCATCACCTTAGGTAAGTGAAGTGGGGCTCCCTTGTATTTCATTGTCCATGTTTGCATGTCATCAACAAAAACATGCAAATTCGTCAAGGTACATGCTCTTCTAGCACATTGTTTCTGCCATCCGTTGAGATCGACGACTTCCTTATGGACAACACCAAACTTGGAGTACAACACTCGCATAACCGTGTCAAGGGATAATAGTTCATCTAGTATTTCCTTCTTTAGTTCAACTCGGTTGGACGCTGTCACCAACTCACCTCCTTGCTTGGTCGTCTATAGATCCTTTTCCATTCACTCATTCTCAGCTATTAGAAAGTGAACACTTGAGCTAGTGGCTTTGGCATAAACTCTAGTTTCATCGGCCAAGGTTGTTGGATGTTTGCATGCATCATTTATGATCACTCCTCAACTTGCACAGGAGATGTATGATCTTCCAGAGTTGTCACTCTGTGAGACTGCACAACTCTATGTTGAGATTCGTCGAATGAGATGTTGTGCATCTCTCCTTCCACTTGATCACCAAGGATCTGAGTTACTCCTTTGTCACTTGAGACTTGCTTATCATTTAGATGTGGTGAAGCAGGTAAGTTGACCTCTTGTTGGTGAGGCATGAGTTCAGTGTCTCGTTCCAACCCTTGCTGCTCCATGTATGCATCCAAGCGTTGAAGTGCTTGTTCTATCTCATGAGCGAATTCTTGTTCCTACGATGGTTCACCTTGTTGGCCTGATGCTAGCTGTTTTGATGAATAAACTACTTGTATGGGCATTATTTCATCTATTTTCACATCTTGCACACCCAGTTGTAGTTGTTTTTTCTGTGCTTTCCTCTCCTGTTTGCACAACTCTTATTCGTTCTAGAGTTTCTCTTTCAGCTCGTGCAACTCCTTCTCTATTTCCTCCATTATTTTCTTATGCCTCTGCCTTTGCACAATTCGCATGTCGCACTGGTGCCTCTTTGTCTCTATAGCCATAGTTGCTTTCTCTACTAATGGATCTGCTCGAAACTTGCACCTTTTCTCCTCCTCCATGCGATCGACAATCTTCCTCTTACCTTTGTCGCGCACTAGTATTCTTGCCTCTGCTACTACTGCTATTGGTGCTCTCCGTGATGCTGCTTCATGTTGCTTTTCTAACCACTCCACAGCGAAGCCAACCTATTCATTGGGTTTGGAGAAACTGTAGAAATATCTCCATGGATCCTCCTCGGCCCAACGAAATGCCCCGTGGATCCAGTTGAACTGTACTCTCATGTAGTGATCCTTCATAATGCAATGTGGGTCATACGGATTGTAACTTCAGAGGTTGAATGTGTTCTTGTTCATATGTTCTACTTTGACATCTGCTCGCTTGATACTCTATATCTCATATAACCCAAGCCATAGTGGAAGAGTGGGCCAAGGTGCCTTCTTCTTCTGGTGCAGTCTAGTTGTAAATGTGATATGCTACTTCCTGCATGTCCAAGGAAAACTTTGGTAGAACATGCGGAGGATTCTTCACGCAAAACATTCGGATGAAGGTGTCAATCAGTGAGGGATACTAATCAACAATGTCTATAAGTTCCTCCATTGCTTCCTTGGACATGCAAGGTGGATCCTATTCGAATATCATATTGTGAACTAGGGTAACAAAATGACCAGACAGTCGTGTGATTACTCCTTTGAAGCTACATTCAGACAACATCTTAAAATATATGTTCACAATAGTCTCCACGGTGACCATTCCGAATCCAAGCCCAAGAACTCCTGTTGGGCACAAATTGCATCTAAGATGTAGGCACGCATGTAAATCTCTTCATGCATACATTCGAGTGACTATTGAGCCCTCATTACTTGTTCCTTTAGGTGATGAGCCAAAATGTCGGACCAGTTCCTTCTCTGGCCAGTTGGCCCAGCGCAATCACCCAACTCTGTGGGAAGGTTTCTGTGCTTTCTTGGCCATATAATCGACATGAAAATTTGACCAAGTATTGATACACCTTCCACAGTGTCTTTGTCTTGTATATCTGGTTGGGTGTCAATCTGAATCGAACTGGCTCCTTTACCCAGTTCTTTAGAATGTCTCTGGAGTTAGCATTGTTGTTGGGTAAGCTGAAGGGAGTCTTCATGATAGTCGTGGACTCTGACATCTGATACCTCTCATCATAATCTCATGCTAGAAGGTTTAAAGCTTTGTCCCATTGACACTTCTCAAGGTCATCATCTTGGGATCAGTGTGAGAGATGATCCAGTGTATCATGTCCACGCATGGGAACACGGGGTATCTACATGCAATCCAGTACAAGACGGACTTGTGAATGTTCACATACACCTGACGGTCTTCGCGTTCTTCCTCAAAAGTTCTTGTGAATGCTTCATTAACCTCTTTCCACTTCAATTTGATGTCCTTGTCTAGAAATAGTTTGGTATCTTCATAGATTGGTAGACTAGAGGACAGTCGCTCAACTGTTACTCCAACTACATTTTTGTCAGTGTCCTATGATCCTGCTCTCTTGGAGGCCATTGATCCTGTACTGCTAAGAGGCGAATGAACACCTAAAATATTTGAAGACAAAGCAACATGCATGGCAAGAAATCTGTCAGCGAAAATCAAAGCAAATTTAGGGAATGACATAGCACATACCTTGGGAACTGATAGGAAAGATTGTGTAATTTCTTCTGGGAGGTTGGGTGATTAGCTGCCAAAACTGTGCAAAAGGTAGTTTGGGTTGTCTAGGAGGCAAGAGTAGATGCTGGATTTGTGCAATGCACAATCCAGACTGTCTGTTGATTGTTGTGATTATGCAATGCGCAATTCCAGCTAGTAGTGACTACAGCCTCAGGGACTGCATCGCACAATTTTCTGGACCAGTAGCCACTATCCCTTCAGAAATGTGCAAAATGGTCCTAGAGGACAGTGCCTGGGGTAGAAATGCACATTGATGGAGAGGAAGGAAAAGCCCTCCTTCCCCAGATTGTGCAATGTTATCTTGGTGAAGGCAGAGTCTGGACCAAGGTTGGCTAGACTTGCCGATAGGCAACTGAAAGCAAATATGAAAGTGAATGCACAGTGAAATTAAGTGAAAGTAGAAGTGATTGATGGTGCATGAAAACATGAATGAAAGATTCAGTAAATGGATCAACATGCATGTAGGTAAAGCAAGTCATCGAATCGACGACCGTTCGTGCAAAATAGTTTCAAGCATGCGACATCAGTGAGATAGCAACAAAAATTGAAACAATGCTAACACAAGATAGTATACATGTAAATGACAGCGAGTGTTCAAAGAAATAAATCAAACAACACTCACACAAGCAAAAACATAAAAAGTGAAATAAATTTTGAAAAAGACAAGTTGAGGCCACTTACCCAGGAATAGTTGAGCTGGATGTGTCGAAGAGTCCTGGATGTGTTGTGGGATGTCGAAGCTCCAAGATCAATGTGAAGGAATGAGCTCTGATGCGCTGAATAAATAAGTTTTGAGCTCATGAAGCGCATGCCACAAATCTAGGAAAAATCGACACTTCGAGGAAAGTTTCTAAAACAACTTTGCATGTAACTTCCAGTTGCTAAAAATAGCTCCTTAAATCATGGGATGCCTTTTGCATGTTTCCTTTTTCTATTTCAGGAAAAAGCAAGCCATGCATGCAAGTCAAGTTTCCTTAGTCTCGGGTAGAACTGGTCAACCAAACTTCTCATGCATGAAGCTGCCTAAATTATGGAAGGAAATACACATTTCTGACTGGGAGCTAGGCTGGCTGCCTAGGAGATTTGCGCAATATCTGGGCAGAGCAGCGAACTGCTGCCAAATTTTGCGCAAATATTTGGCTGAATAGCCCTGTTGGGGAAAATTGTGCAATTTTCACTATGAGGGTTCGCTGGGAGAATTACGCAATTTTGGAGCCCAACAAGCTACCAGACATGACTACGCAATTTTTGGAGGGAAGGTTGGTTGCCCTCCAGAATCGTGCAATTTCTTGCAGGACTGCTCAGTTTGCAACTGGACCAAGTCCAGATGAGAACCTATGAGGGGAATGCATCAAGATATGATCGATAAGCTTCCTTTGTGTAGGAAAAACACCAAAGCTTGTGTACTTGATGAAGCAAGACAAGGTGTTGTGGAAAGTTCGTAGGGAGACTCCGAAACGAAGCTAAGACAAAAATTTGGAGGGTGGTTGTAGCCGCTACAACATGTTTATAATCATGGTCAACCATGGTCCACTATCACATTATGAGACATATTTTTTCAATATGAAAATCAGCCATGGTCCAATGTCACATTATGACAAATATTTGTTGGCATTATGAGACAAGTGTTGTCCTTGATGGCAAATCACTCAGATGATAAATTATAGTGTAGCAAAGTTATTTTCAATTTCACGGAATTTTATGCAGAGAAAAGTTTACTTCATGTAGAGAAAAGTTCACAGAATTTTATGCAAAGAAAAGTTTATTTCATGTAGAGAAAAGTTCACGGAATTTTATGCAGAGAAAAGTTTATTTCATGTGGAGAAAAGTTCACGCACTTTCATGGTTGGTTCATGGTATTAGTCCCATAGTTTTTGATCCTATGGTTTTGGCCCGTAGTATTGGTCCATGATTTGAGGAAGAGCTTGCCTATATAAAGCAAAGGAGATCATTTGGCTTGGGTATGCTTTTGGGTTGAATATCTTAAGATCTAAAATATTGGGTTATTGTTTCAAAAGCTCGATCTATATGAAAGTGAAGTGGAAAGCGAATCTGTGAAGGGTGATCTCTCGAGGCACAGAAGGCACAGTGTGGAGACGCCACAGAAGGCACAGTGCGGAGACGCCACAGAGGCGCCACAGAAGGCGCAGTGCGGAGGCGCCACAAGAGATGCCACAGAGGCGCCACCGAAGGCGCAGTGCGGAGGTGCCACAGAAGGCGCAGCTGCGGAGGTGTGCAGCGCCACAGAAGGTGAAGTGCGTGGTGACGCAGGCCAGAGAAAAGGAAATTGAGTATCTGTCTTAAGATCTTTTGTTGACTGATTTTTTTGTTGATAAGGTGTTCTGGGTTTTGTTTACAGTTATTGTGGATCTGGTTATCTGGGTGACTTACTGGTACTTGATGATCATTTGATGTTTATGGATCCAGTATGAAAATTGGATGAAACGTGGCCTTTTAGATTATGTGTTGTGCTTCAGTGTATCCAGTATGAAAATTGATGAAACGTGGTACCTGGAGGAGAGAATATTGTAGGCCGGTGCCTACGTACTAGTACTTAAGCTAGTACAAAAGCAAAGGGGAATCTTTGGAGCATTATAGCAGGTAGCAACTTGCATACTAGTAAATGGATCGGCTAGTACAAGAGCAAAGGGTGTTGTAGCTCCCGTACTGGTATAAGACTGCACCAGTACAAATATTGTAAAAGGATTTTCTTATTAAGAAGAAGATTGAGATGACTTGCAGCAGGTGGTTTTCTCCCGCATTGGGTTGCCACCTTATATCATGGTGTTCATGTGTGTGCCTTATGTGTTATGATCTATTCTATGTTACTGCATCTGTTAACTGATAATATGGTTGATAATGTTCTAATGCACTCATTGAAGATCAATTAACTTAATCATAAGAAGTGGTGGAAGTAGCATATATGAATCAGAGTTTGGAAATGAAAAATTTTTATTAATGTGATAATATTGATTCACCCCTGCTCTTCGTATTATTTCCAACACAAATTAGTAAAATACTTTGCATCTTTCAATTGATCAAGTAAATCATCTATTATGGATAGTGGGTAATGGTTCTTTACAGTAATTTTGTTCAATGCACGAAAGTCCACACACATGCGCCATGTTCCATCCTTCCTGGGCACCAAAATAATAGGTGAACCACGCGGCGAGGAAGATAGTCTGATGATCCCTTTGTTCAACAACTCCTGAATTTTCTTCTTAATTTATGCACTTTCCATCACTGACATCATGTACATGCCAATGTTAGGAAGTGGACAATCTTGCTACAACTGTATCTCACGTTGGATTATGCTCTTATGAGGTAATCCCTTTGGTTCCTGAAACATCTCGTCATATTGGTTAACTACGTCAACCAATTCATATTTCAAATTTGAATCACAACCTTTAAAAGCTTCATTATCAACATCATCCTTGGGTTTGATCATTAGAAGCACAAAATTCTTGCTCGAACTCACCAGTCTTTTCATCTACCCTGCATTTATAAGCGAAAGATTCATTTTCTTGCTATGAGCTCTCACAATATATTCTACTCCTCCTTTGAATAAATGATATTTTTTTCATGTCTATGGAAGATAGTTTTTCTTTCGTAAAGGTACGGGCTACCCAAAACTATGCCACAGATATCTAATGGCACAATGTCAAGCTCCACTTCATCTATGAAATTTGCAGTAATAGCGAATCTCAGTTTACGCTTTCTAGTAACCTATAATTGCACATTGTCACACACCCATCTAAGTGGATATGGTTTATGATGTGGAATGGTTTCCAAGGTTAAACTTTTGACAATTTTTTCAGAGATAAGATTAGCTTGGGAGCTACTATAGAACAACGTAGCAATCTTGTTGTGTTTTGATATCACCCTTATGTGAAAATGTTATATTCTCCTCTTTTTGTTTGGAGTTTCATTTTGTGAGTTTGAAGAACTAGTTCTAGCAATGGATTCTTTTCCTTTTAACCCCATGGTTGTGATTTTAGTTTCATCACCTGAATCGGATCCCAAATATTTTTGAGTGGTTGTAGTTGTATTTTGTTTTCCCTTGTTGTTGTTTATCTTTGGTCTCATTTCACAATGAAGCTTCCAACAATGAGCTTCATCGGGACCCTCTTCGGAACAATGTTTACATGTAACTTTCTCTCCTTCTTTTTTGATGGATGCATTTTTCTTGGCCTTCCCTTTGAAAGCCTTTTCCTTTCCTTTACTCTTAAATGGATTTTTACTACCTTTTTCTGGGATGTTTTTCCCTCTTGCCTCAAGATGAGTGGCTTGCACACACACATCATCTAGAATATTGGGATTAAACATTAAGATAGTATGCCTAAGGTAACTGTGTAAACTCCCTATGTACTTCAACAATGTGTCATGTGATTGCAAATCTACACCTAACAACAAAGACCTTTTTCTGAATTCTTGGGTGTAATCTTGCACATTTTGACCTATAAACTAGAGGGTAGAATTGTCTTTTTATTGCAGCAATGAAATCATTCCAAGAAACTAAGATCTTACCATGTATTTTAATCTCCTCTTGGGTCTTTGATTTCCACCATACTAGTGTAGAAATTTCTCTATAGATCAGCTGGCTCTGATACCATGTAGAAATTCTGCAAATTCTCTACAAATCTACCTCTGAGATCTATGTAGAAAATCTCATTATAGATTAACTCGATAATGCAATATACCAAAGAAAAATACTATAATCTACTTCTACTATCAATTTGCGGAAGCTTAAAAGATTGAGCAAGATCAAGTTGAACACATATAACCAGAAGAAGAAGAATCAATGCACATGAAACACATAAAATACTCAGGGGAAAGCCTCAGCTAAAAACCCCACTATTTGTATTATCATACAAGGTGGAAATACGTCAGAATTATACAAAGCCTTAGCTCTCACAGCTAGCCAACTCTTAGTACAATCGTCCTGGATGCTCACAAGCAATCAAAGCTTCTCACAAGCCTTCTCCTCTGCCCTCCAAGCTCCTATTTCCTTGCTCAGTTTGTCCTGGGTGATCCTCATGTTACCAAGTGGAACACTGATCACTCACATTGATCTCACACCCTGTAAAACTGCACAATCCTCAAGGAACCTTACCTTGACTGCATGGATGAGTTTCCTTTATAGGAAAACACATGCAATTGATAGTAACCTATCCTTGACATTTAGCTCAATTGGGTCTTTCTCAGAATAGACATGCATGATTTTCTGATGAGATAATCTTCAGTTATCTGGAGTACACTGGTTGAGTGCATGCATGCATCAACTGACTGATAGCTCACAATTAGTTACTCAAATAGTTTGGAACTAATTTAACTAGACTTAACTCAATAAACTGAGCTAACTAATTACAACTCAAATATAACTCAATCTTATCTCCTTAATTAAGGGATAATCTCCTTAATTTAAGAGATAACTCTTGCATGACTTCAGAAAGACTTATAACTTGAATTTCTCTAACTAATTTATACATAATGAATTAATTAATTAATTCCAAGTAGCTGGTGAGACTAAATTTGAATTTAATTCACAATTTTAGTTCAAGGACAAATTAAAATTGGAATATTCTGGATTCTATTTTTATCATTTCTTGTTGCTATTTTCAACACTCCCTCTCAACAAGCAAGGAATTCAACTCAATCTCGATCCTAAACCTTTGGAATGTTTTGCATGCAATACTTCTATCTAGTGTTGTTGCTCCAGCAACCCCAGAAACAAAAAAACATCCAACCTGAATCAATATGATGCATATGTCATCAAAGTCTCTGACTGCTATTTCCTCTGTCAACTGAAAATTTTGCGCTTTGGCTGACTCTACCTTTTTGCATTGTTGTCAATCCTTCTCTGCGCTCTTCAGTATCTGACTCCTCTAGCCTCTGTCACTTTGATCTCTGATTGCATCAATCCCACTAACTCCTCCTGCTACTATGTACTTTGGGCTCTCGTAGCAAGGTACGATCCATGAGATAAAACCTCTCAATGGACCCTGTCCAATTTTAGCCTTCTTGGGACTATCACTTCACATCGTCCCACCTCACACCTGGAGGTATGGTTGCATGTGATCCCTCTGCTGACTCTAATTGTGGCTCCTCCACAATTGTCTGAGACTTCTTCTATGACTGCATGTTGAGAGGTAATTTACTCTCCCTCTCAACCACTAAGTCTCTAACATTTTCCTTGCTCCTTAAGGCTTTGCATGCATCTTGAACCTCAAGAGCATACAGGTTCTTAACTCCTGAACCGATCTGTTTCACCTGTCTCGTGGTGATGTGTCTAAGGAATGACTTTCCTTTACTAAAGACAACATCGTAGCCTTTTTCCTCCAACATCGCGATCGATACCAAGTTCTTCTTCAGTCTAGGCACATACTTCACATCTGTCAGGGTGATAGGAGGTCCATGCTCCCTCTACAAAGCAATCATGCCCACTCCTAGAACACTATGATGAAAGGAGATATTGGGGTAAGGAAAAATCCCTTTCATATCAATTTTTCGATCTTGACGCCTATGGGTTATGGGCCCACAAACCTATTAGAAGCGTTTATTTGACTTTAAACCTTGGGCATCACATTTATCGGAACCATGGGAGTACACGGAAATACACCCTCCGAACACATAAGCCAGACTTCAAATATTATAAACGCGTATTCATAAATCGTCGGGTCTCTCTCTCAGTCCATCCCTTTCCGTTGCACTTTCCATTCTCCGATCACTGATCAAACAACTTGCACAACAATCCTCCACCGTTGATCACCTCCTTTTGATCCGATGGTTGAAATTGATTTTGGGTGGACAAATAGTGTTAGGATATTCTGACACATAGGAATAGTTAAGTATAACTTGGTCTAGTATAGAGTTAGGTAAAGTGTGTTTCTTTACTATGTACATTTGTAACTTACAATCCGACGGTCACGATATGTAGTGATCCGACGGTTCATTCTCTCCTCAATATTACCAACACTTGATCCGTGGCTTAACACCCGATTGGTCCATGAATTCTATTTAAAGCGCGTGGAGGGTCATTTGTAGGTTAACTGTTCACGAGATAAGCTTATGTAATTTTTCATTCTTTATTAAGAAATTGCCTGAAGTGGTCGCGTTGGCTCAGGCCGTGGACTGTTTCCCTCTTTGAGGGTTTTAACCACGTCAAAATACTGGTGTATTGATCTGTGATCTGTTTGTGAGAGGTGTCCTTTGGTGTTCTGTCTGAGGAACTTACCCTATAAATTCCTACAACTCTTGCACGCCAAGCAGTGCACACTGCACAGTAACTTGTAAGTTTATAAATTTACGCCATCATGAGTAATCAGCTTTGCTACAGTATGATCATACTACTACCTATGTTCATACAAGATAATTGTTGTAGATTTAGCCCTTCACTTTAATATTTTCAAATAGTCTGGTCATCATGGATTTGGATAGGCTGTCACCATGCACGTACCTTAATCTGCCCTTTCAAGCAAGCCTTAATCTGATCTTAGTCCCTTTAACTATGACCTTAACTTCCTCCTTTTCTGCTGCCAAAATCGAACCTGATATGCCTCTCAAGATCACTGTGATCTGAGATAGATAATCCTCAAACTCAGCTGCTAATCAGTAACTTATACTGCAGCCTAGTATGAAAATAATGTGGACTTTTTCTCAGGATTGGGATGACCTTTAGACAATAAAAATTACACTTAAAAGATGCCCTTAGATCTATCATAGACAAT
This sequence comes from Pinus taeda, assembly GCA_000404065.3. NCBI lineage: Eukaryota > Viridiplantae > Streptophyta > Pinopsida > Pinales > Pinaceae > Pinus > Pinus taeda. The sequence goes on along the minus strand of APFE030495246.1, from coordinate 4,775 downwards.
CAATTGAATGCCTTTTAATCTGCCTCATATATGTCCTAAAATAGGTTTCTAAGTAGACTCAGAAGAGGTCTGAAATCATGCTTCAGATCACGCCAAAGATAGGCCTCAGAACTAGTGGAAGTGTGGCCCAGAACTAGCCTCAGACTTGGCCTTCAATAGTCTCAGAGATGGCCAAAACGGGCCTTAGAAAGAGGGTTGAAACTGAGCCTCGGAATTGGTCTAAATTTGCTTGAACTAATAATTTTTTTATATAAAATATAATTTCAAATTTTCATAATTTAATTCTGCAAAAAAATTAAAACTAATGAAAATGTAAATTCAAAAAAAAATTGCAGACATTTCAGACTTCAAGCCTTCACCAGTTTTCAACAATCGGAGGTTCAGAACCTTCAAATTTCAATGGCACCCCCAAAATCAACCGCTGTAGCTTGGAATTTTGTCAAAACAGATGGTTATAATCTTTCATGTCAGTTGTGTGGACATAATTTCACTGGTACTTTAACTAGAGCAGCGGATCACCTTCTCGGTATTAGCAATGGAAGTGGAGGTGGTGTTGAAGCTTGTACTAATATCACTGATGAACAAAAAGCCACAGTACAGAAAGACCATTCCAATTCACAGATGCAAAAAGAGAAAAGGGTAAATAAGAGGCAGCGAATTGAGAGGGAGATTGCCATGTCTTCCTCCAACACCATTAATTCAATCTCAAACATTGGTGGATCATGTTCTACTCAAGCAAAAACAGGTGGAACCAAAACATTAAATCAATTCTGGAAACCTATTGAGAAACAGGGAGTTGATGATGTTGTTGCAGAATTCTTTTATGCATGTGCAATTCCCTCTAATGTGGCGAGGAGTCCATATTTTAAAAATGTAATTAAAAAGGCCATTGATTTTGGGAAGGGCTATGTTCCTCCCGGATATGAACTTTAAGGACAACTTTGCTAAAGAAAGCAAAAGACAGAGTGATAGGGAAGTTGGTTGAGATTAAAGAGTCTTGGAAGCTTACAGGATGCACAATTTTGAGTGGTGGTTGGTCAGATTTGTGTCATCGCCCATTGATCAATGTGTTTGTTTATTGTCCTCAAGGGGTACTTTTCTTAAGGCAATGGATCGAGTGAAGACATTAGAATTTATTTTTGGATTTTGGATGAAACAATTTAGGAGGTTGGGGTGGAAAATGTTGTCTATGTTATTACAGATAATGCATCAAATTGTGTTGGTGCACGGAAGTTGATTATGGAAAAGTATAATCAGATTTATTGGACCCCTTGTGCAGCTCACTGCTTGGATTTAATGTTGCATGACTTAGCCAAATTTCCTTGGGTCAATGAGACAATCCGAAGAGCCAAAACAATTGCAAACTTCATCATCAACCATCGTCTCACTTTGAGCATATACAAGAAGAATGCATCAAAAGAGTTGTTGAGGCCTTGTGATACAAGGTTTGCCACTTTTTATATTACTCTGAAAAGAGTTGTTGAGGAAAAAGTGAGCCTAAGAGTTGTCTTTTGCAACACTGAGTGGGAGAGATCTACCCTATCAAAACAAACTAAGGGGAAAAATGTTGAACAAATAGTGCTCAATAATGGCTTTTGGGAAAATGCAAACAAGGTTTTAAAAATTTGTGGCCCAATTGTTAATGTGCTCCGCATGGTTGATGGTGACAAACCTTGTATGGGTTTTGTTTATGAAAGCATTGATCATTGCAAAGAGACCATTGCAACTGCTTTTAATAATGTGGAAGTTGATTACAAGGAGATATGGGATTTAATTGATCAAAGATGGAAGATGATACATAGTCCATTACATGCAGCAACATGCTATTTGGACCCTAGATTGTTCAAGTTACCAAGACATAGGGATGAAAAAATCGTGAATGGACTTATCCAGTCAATTGAGAAGCTAAATCTAGATCCAGAAATTGCAGGTTTGATCAAAAGTCAATTGAGGGCATACAGGTTAGAAGAAGGGTTATTTGGAACACAATCAGCAAAGTATGATAGGAGTAGAAGTGATCCAGTAGTATGGTGGGAATTTTATGGTTCAGGAGCACCAAAATTGCAAAATTTTGCAATTCGTATCTTAAGCCAGGGATCAAGTGCATCAGCATGTGAAAGGAATTGGAGTTCATTTGACCACATTCATTCCAAGAAAATAAATAGATTGTTATCTGGAAGATTAGAAGATCTTGTTTATGTTTGTACTAACTTGCAGTTGGCATTGAAGAATGTGGCTAAAGAGTCATCCAATTCCTCTACTCCATGGATCGATCCTGTTCCAAATGCGTCAATGGATGACGTTGATTTGTACATTGATAGTGACATTGAGAGGGAATTGACTGATAAATCTAATGCTGAAGCATCTAGCAGATTCACAACTCCCACTGCTCTTGATGACATAGAACTTTTTGATATAACAAGTGGGCCACAGGAACATCAAGAATAAAACTTGTGTTCCTGTTTTAGATTTCTAGTTTACTTTTTGCGTGAACAATTTTCTAACACTGCCAAGCTACTTTAAAGTTTAAAATTTCGAGTTTATATATTTTGAATACTTTTTTATCAAATTGTTTTTCAATATATGAAATCTAATATGGCCCATGCTTTTGTTGAATTTGATATGTGTGCCAAAGTGCCAATGTCTATGATGAATTTCTCACCTTGTTTACTATGTATGGAACTTTGGAAGTTGGAACTTGGTTCTTTATTGGAATTTGGCACTCGCTTTCATGGTTTATAAAAATTTAAAATTATGTCGAAATGATTTAAATGTTTGAGCAATAATCTTATGTCTTTGCAATGTGCATTATGGACTTTGAATTTGACTTTAAATTGATTTTATATATATATATATATATATATATAATATATATATATATATATATATATATATATATATATATATATTCTGAATTTCTATATGTCGAATTTTATGTCGAACTCTATCGTCAAAATTTTAGTTGCCGAACTTTATTCGAATTTCAAGATCGCCGAACTCAAACTCGAACATGAACTTGGTGACTTAGGTTGTAGCCCTAAATCTGTGTCCTTCCTTCCACACATGTGAGAGAAGAGTCCCTTTCTGCTCAGTAGGAGAAGAGCCTCTTTTCTGTGCAGGAGAGAGAGAGAGAGATGTGATGAGAGAGTGTGTCAAATGAGGAAAAGACCTCCTGTATTTATATACAAATGTTGATGATTGAATAAATGCAACTGTTGGGCTTCTGAGCCTACATGACTTGCTGGTTGGCTTGATAATTATTCCATAATCAAAATAAATTCAGATCTCCATAAATACTTATCAGAATCGGATGATCTTTAGATCAATCCTACACCTCTCAATGAGAGGAATCTAATAAGAATATTATCAACCATGAATAAGATGACCCACATGGATTTTGGCCCTAGTTGCCAATTTTAACAAAATTAGATCATTCTCATAGTTAATAAAGATGTTTCGGAGAAGATGAATCCACTATTATGAAGAAGTTGATGGTATTAACATCTATGAAGATATTCTAATCAGAAACAACGAAGGCTTGATGACATATGGAGGAAATATTGTGAATAACCCATCAATGGTTTGTGTTAGGAATTAAGCAAAAGGAAAAATGCATCTATTATCCTCTATAGATATGTTAAAGAGAAATATGGTGAGCCTTTTATGTTAAAGACTAGAAAGCAAGATCAAGAAGATGGTCACCTCTCCCCTCCCTCCCATGAGCCATTGTTGCTAAACATTGCATGGAATGATGAAGAAAAGGAGTCACCAATGGAAGATGTCAAAGAAATATACGATGAGAATGATAAACAATATGATGCTAGCCCCAAGGGTTAGCTAAGCTAGCCGAATCCCCGTCGTTAAAGCACCTTTGTTATTGAGAGGGAGGTTCAATTCTCTCCACACTCTCAAGGCTAGGCTTCGTGGTTGAGCCGGTAGGAAGCGACCCTTTCAAGTAGACCTACCTAGTATAATACAATGTTATCAAAATAGGACCGGTCATCAAACCAGTAGACCCCCTAGATCGGGAGTCGGTCAGAACCGGACCAAAAAGCCAGTCAACCAAAAGCACATAAAATATTCAAATTTTAAAGAAAAACATATATTTTCAAGTACATCCATATGAATCCAAACCATTTATACACAAATAAGCAAAAGTTCTCATCTATATAGCATGTAAGGGTGCACATTACCAAAATAACACAAGTAAAATCCATCTCTTAACCAAAAATGCATCGACAAATAGGTCCTAGATGGCCTCTAGCATCCAAAAAAAATATTGCTATAACAAATATGTACTTATCTTCAAAATATTTGCCTATATTGGGATATTCATCATCAATATCACCCTCTAAGCATTTAAATAAGATGGAAAATGCTTAGCATGTCAATTCAAGATTTTGTTCGAGTGATGGGTACATTTTTAGTGGGGTCATGATAGATGAGTTCAACAATCAATGCCATTAACATCAAGGTACATAGAGGGATTGGTGCTCTTTATTAAATGCTAGTTCCATACACTCATACATGAAAAAATCCAATGCAATGTTGTGAAAATCGCGATCGAGATTAAATCGGCGTGGGGAACAAATCGGGAAAAACCGGAAAAATCGGGAAAAATTCGGAAAAAATCGGGAAAAAATCGTTTGGTACAAAAATATTCATTTTTTTTCATTTTTTTTCAATTTTTTTAATATTTAAACCATCTACAACATAAAATAAATACATTGACACATAAATATGATAAAAAAACTAATATATAAGATGTTTAATAT
>APFE030495245.1:11809-69209 GCA_000404065.3 Pinus taeda | reverse complement strand
CAATGCATTAGTCACGTGGATAAAGTGTCTAGCCTTCCTCCTACAAACGACACGAAATAACTAAGAAATGCATGCATAAGCAAAGAAAGATGAATGGTTTGAGCAAGTAAAGTGGGCCAAAATGAGCCCGAATTGTACCAAAATTAGGGCTCATCACCAAGCACATGAATAATATCCTTCTTTGGGTGGGGACAATCCCAATCCTTTGACTCCCACTGTTTCAAAGCTATAGTTTCTTGAATATATTGCAAAGTGAGTGTGCATGCACTTTCAAGGGGAGAGGTGACCTATTTAAAGATATGTGTGTTTCTCTCCTTATAAATGTTCCACATAATAAATCTTGGAATCAATTGCTAAACCTTGTTTAGGATAGGAATTTTTGAAGGGCGTTATGTCCCAGTTATCTAGTGATGGAGGATTCGGTAGAGGCTTAACACATCGAGAAACTTGTTCTAGCTAACTCCAAATTGCCGCTGAGAATGTGCAGTCAATAAATAAGTTATGAAGGTCTTCAGATTGATTTGGAATAGACAATAGATGGAGGGATTGAGAAAGCCCTTTTTCTACAAATTTTCCCATGTAAGTGTTTTCTTTTTAATGATCAGCCATATGAATAAGGTAATCTTGGGCCAATGCTTAAGGTTCCAAAGGTGTGTCCATGTCAGGTCTGCCACATTAGATTGGATATAAGATAATAATGAAAAGCTTCTTTTAAATTGAACATCCTTGAAGGTCGATAACCCCACCTAAGAACATGAGGATCCTCATGCACTGCAATGTTTCTAAATGCTAACTCTTGTTGAAGAATATGCTTCTCATCATTGTGGTCTCTAGCTTAGTCAAGAGAGTGAATTCTCTAGGGATGCCAATGTCCAGTAGAGGCAGAGGAATGTCAATAGTGTGCCACCACTAACAACCATCGATTTAGTATACTTCTCCTTAAGGGGAGAGAGTTAGGCATGGTAGATAGCCTCAGCCTTTGATTCCAAGAATCATCCCATAAAAGTGTTGTTCTCCCATCACTAATATCCCATAAAGAAGGGTCTTCAACAAGGTGCTTGTTTTGACAGGTTGCATTCCAGATATGAGAGTTGATATGACCAACACTCATCTAATCTAGCTATGAAGGAGGAGTATTTGGTTCAAATGTGTTGCACCACATCCAATTGCAGAGCATTGAGGGGATTTTCAACCATCACCACAATGTTTTTTCATAGAAATATTTGTTAAGGATTTATGGTTCTCGAAAGCCCAAACCTCCTACTTCTTTCGGAAAGAAAATCTTATCCCAGGCTATAGGAGCCCATTTCATTTGGATATTTTCTCCCCCCCACATGAAAGATTATTCGATGTTATGTAAATTATTGAGAATGACCTTTGGGGCGACCAAGGCTAAGAGAAAGTAGATGGGAAAGGATTGGAGAATAGACTTTAGTAGAGTGAAGTGACTAGCGAAGTTGAGGGCTCTAAAGATCCAGCTAGACAACTTAGCCTCAAATTTTGAAAGGAGATCCTCCCATATGGATATGCAAAGATGGTTTGTAGTGATGGGGGAACCAAGATAATTAAACAGAAAGGAGGTCCTCTTGAAGCCTAGAAAGTGAGAAATATACATTTGAACTCCCTCAGGAGTATTAAAAAAGATGATCTAAAATTTACCTTTGTTAATCTCCAAACCTGAAGTTGTTGAGAATGTGTCCAAAATATTCTTGAATTCCTTGAATTCTTTAAGTGAAGGTTGATTGTTGAGAAATGTAGAAGAAAGTCTCAATTAGACTTTGCCTTGGTAAAATTGATAAAATTCGCATTTCCACATCAGTAGACAACTTGGAGGAAGTTAACTTGTGTGACATGGCTCTTGTCACTTCGTTAGCTCAGTAAATTTGAGTGAGAGGGCTTGGAGTTAAGTTAAGAATTTGTGATTTCCAATTTGTAGCAATCAAGGTCCATTATTTCAAGTTATTTTCAGTTAAACTAGTACTAATTGTTGATAGAACTAGTAGAAGGTTAGTTGTGCAGTGAGACAATAGTCTTGATCATCCAATTAACTGACCAATAAACCAAAAATAGCTAGTACATGCAGAGAATTCAAGTTCCCTAGTTGTGGTGGAGATTCCCAAGTAGTGTAACATCAATTGTAGACTAGTCTTGAGTGTACATGTGTTGCATGTAGTCAGATGATCAACTCTGGGAATTGTTCAATCAATTGGAGGAAAATTCCTAAATAATAGGGACATAATTCCCGAGGATTTGAGCAAGGAAATAAGGGCTCAAGTTGAGGCCGAAGTTGACTAATTCTGGGTCAAAGCTTCTCATTGAGTAGAGAGATAGATTTTTCACTTGTAGGTTGACCTCATAGTGAGCTAGAAATTGTAATACATTCTATATTCATCTAATTCATGCAAGTAGTATTAAGGGGTTTTTATCAATTTCTTTCCCCTATGAAAATATTATGCATGTGTGGTTTTTATTATTGCATGTTTGCAATTGTAGTTCTAAATTGTGAATTAAATATCGTAGAGCAGTAGAGTAGAACTATGTATCTTTATTTAGATTAAAATTTATTCAGCATTTAGAATTCTATCACCATATTTCTCCATGGTATTAGAGTTGGATTCATATTAGAGAATGAATTTCGAAGTTGTTCCTTAGGAGGTTCAAATTTGTAGCTTCAGTGTAGCAGGATCTCTTTAGAGTTGGAAAGATGACCTTCAATGGGCTAAGATTATAATATGCCTCGGAAGGAATATCAAATTTCATTGCATGGAAGGATCACATGGAGACAGTGCTTGACGACAACATATCACTGGAATATGTCAAGACAGACATTGAAAAACCAGGATGAATTCATGCCAGAACCTAGCTCACTGGAAGAAAGATCTATCTAAGGCGAGGAGAATAATATTAGAGGGAGTTAGAGACCACATTGTCTAAAATATCCATGGGAAAGAAACTCGTTTCACAACATGGAAGGCACTAACTGAGCTATTCGAGAATACTAATGATCATAGAGAACTAGCCCTTAAAGACAAAATCTGAAATATCAATATGCAGTCTTGAAAACAATCCACTCTAATGTTTGTGGACCTTTCTTGATAGCCTCCATTATCAGACGTAAATTATTTGTTAATTTATTTTTGATTTCTCAAGGAAGTGGATCTTCTTCATGTGGAAGAAGGATGATAGATTCTCAAAGTTTGTAGAATTCAAGGTAGTAGTTGAGAAAAATATTAGTAAGAAAGTGAAGGCTCTCAAGAGCAACAATGGAGGTGAGTATGTTGTGAATGAGTTCAAGAATTTTTGTTCAAATGAAGGCATTTGAAGAAAGCTAATAGCACCCCACAACCCTCAGCAAAATGGGTAGCTAAGAGAAAGAACTAGAGCATTGTTGGAGCTGTGAGAGCTATGCTACATGACCAAGGACTGCCATTGCATTTGTGGGCAGAGGCATGTAACACAACAATCTACTTGAAGAATCAGATTTCTCATCGGATTCTTGGTATGATTACACCGGTGTAGGATTTCTCAGGGAGGAAGAAGGATGCGTGTCACTTCAGAATTTTTGGAGCCTCCATTTACTGCCATGTCTCCAAATATTTGAGGAAGAAACATGAGTCGACGAAAAAGTTAGGAGTTTCTGTGAGTTACACCTGACTCCACACAATTATTGTGTGTACTTATCTTCCCTCAGAATGACAGTTGCACGGAGGGATGTAATGTTTGATGAGGAGAAAGCGATGTGGTTCTCTCTTAAGAGGGAACTTCAAATCCCACCAGAGGAGAAAATTTTAGATCTAAAGCAGGAGCCTCAAGAGGAGCCTCAGGAAGTTGTGGAGAAACCAAAAATGGAGAATAAAAGAGGAGGGAGAGTGGAGAAATCGACTCAAGAAAAACCATCTAAAGAAGGTTGAAAAAGAACCAAGGAAGTTGATAGATTGGTGGAGGATGCAAGGGAGAATGTGGGAGCTCCTTCAAATTTGCACAGGTAAAGGAGGTCACCTGAGAGGTACAGTAGCTACATGGATCTAATGACTAAGGTTGTAGAGACTAAGCCATCCTCTTTCGAGGAAGCAGTTGAGAAACCTGTTTGTGTTGATGTAATGGTCGAAGAATATGAATCCATTGTAAAGAACAGTGTTTGGGAAGTAGTCCCAAGACCAACATATAAATCAACTGTGGGTTTGATATGGATCTTCAAGGTTAAGAAAGCAACAAATGGAAGCATAAAGAAGTATAAGGCTAGATTTGAGGACAAAGAATTCTTTCAAGTTGAGGAAATTTACAATGAGGAAACATTTGCTCCCATAACAAGGTATTCATGCATCAGATCAATTCTTGCACTAATTGTGCAGATAGGGTGGAAGATCCACTAGATGGATATAAAAATAACATTTCTCAATGGTGTTATTGACAAGGAGGTATAAATCAAGCAACTAGAAGGTTTTGAGATATTTTATTAGGAGTCTTATGTGTGTAGACTCAGGCGAGCAATCTATGGTCACAAATGGGGACCATGAGCTTGGTACACCAGGATTGATAGTTATCTCACTGGTTTGGGCTTCACCAAAAGTGAAGTGAATGCAAACCTATATCATATCTTGGTAGAATATATATTTATTATCATTGTTTTATATGTTGATGCTTTAATATTAACATGTGATGAGTAGCTGAGCAACTCTTGTGAGGCAGATGTTACAAAGGAATTTGAGATGAAGGACATGGGTCTCATGTATTATGGTAAGGCGATGGGGAATTGTTTGTGTACCAAGGAAAGTATGGAAATTCGATACTATAGATATTTCATATGGGTAATTCTAAATCCATGGAGATACCTCTAGTGGCCAATTGGAGGAAGGAGGATGCCACTTCAGGTGAAGAGGTGGATGCTACCTTTTATCAACAACTAGTGGGTTCACTAATGTATCTTGTGAACACAACCATATATGTGTTATGCAATCAACTACTTGAGCCAAGCTACGGTTAGGATGACAAAATTGTATTAGAAGGCAAAGAAGCACGTTTTACGGTACCTTCGAGGCACTACCTAGTATGGTTTATGGTACAAACATATAAAGGGGGTGAAGATGTGTGGCTTCACAAATGAAGATTGGGCAGGGAGTCCATCTGAGTGAAAGAGTACATAAGGTATAGTTTTCAATGTTTTGTCCACATTGGTTTCCTGGTACAACAAGAAGCAAAGATCTATGGCACTCAGCTGGGTAGAAGTAGAATACATGGCTGCTAGTCAAGTAACATGTGAGGCAACCTAAATAAGAAAGATACTTGTGGGATTATTTTCTCAAATGATGGATCCAACTATGATCTATTGTGATAATCAAAGTTGCATTAAGCTCTTTGAGAATCTAATATTTCATGATCGATCCAAGCATATAGATATCCGGTATCATCATTTATGGGATTGTGTGTAGATGCAAATAATGTTTCCACATTACATTCCGATAGAGGAACAAGATGTTGACTTCTTGACAAAGGCTTTGTTAAGAGGGAAGTTTGAATTCCACAGGTGTAGGATAGGGCTGGTTAATAATCCCTTTCTTGCTAAGAGGGAGTGTTGAGAAATGTAGCAAGAAAGTCTCAATTTTACTTTTCCTTGGTCAAATTGAGAAAAATCAAATTCCCACATCAACAGACAACTTGGAGGAAATTTAACTTGTGTGACATGGCTCTTGTCACTCATTTAACTTAGTAAATTAGATTTAGAGGGCTTGGAGTTCAATTGCGCATGTGTGATTGCTAATTTGTAGAAATCAAGCTCAATTATTTCAAGTTGTTTTCAGTTAAACTAGTTCTAACTATGGGATAACAGTCTAACTCAGTGATCATCTAGTGAACTCATCAATTATCCTAAAATAACTAGTGCATGTAGAGAACTCGATTTCCTCATTTGTAGTATATATTCCAAGTTAGTGTAACATGAGTTATAGACCAGTCTTGAGTGTACAGGTGTTGCATGCAGTCATATGATCAACCTTTGGAATTTCACAATCAATTGGAGTAAAATTCCTTAATGATAAAGGCCTAATTCCTCATGATTTTTACAAGGAAATAGGGGCTCAAGCTAATTCAAAAATTGAATAAGTCTTGTTCAGAGCTTCTCATTGAGCAGAGAGATAGGTTATTCACTTGCAGGTTGAGATTATAGCGAGCTAGAAATTATAATACATTATCTATTCATTTGATTAATTTAAACAAGCGTAAGGGGGTTTTAGGATTTTATTTTCCCTAGAAAAATATTGTGCATGTGTGGTTTTTATTTTTGCATGTTTGTGATTATTATTCTAAATTTTGAATTAAATTCCGTAGAGCAATAGAGTAGAATTGTGTCTCTTGATTTAGATTAAAATTTCTTGAGTAGTTGCAATTCTAACACCATATTTCTACACTAAACCATAAGGAGGGTATCATCCATGAATTATTGATGGGTTGGACATTGATTAGGAGATCCCAGAGGGATACCACTTTGGCGTTGTTGAATCAGAGCCCACTTGATTGAATGACTCAAACCCTTAGCTACTAAAAGGAAAATATAAGGTGAAAGCGGGTCTCCTTGACTTATACCACTAGAATATGTGAAATTAGGGGAGGGGAGGCCATTTACAAGGATGGAGAAAATGGATTTTAAGATGATAGCCATAAACCATGAGATCTACTTGTCATGAAAGCCAAAGGCTTTAAGGACATGGTAAATGAATTTCCAACTGACTTTGTCAAATGCTTTGGACAAGTCTAGCTTAAGAATCATTCTAGGTTGCTTGGAAGAATAGAGGGAATGAATATTATCTTGTATGAGGATAATACTATCCAAGATTTTCCTCCCTTCAACATATCTAGTCTTCTCAAGGGAAATAATCCCTGAGGAAAGAGGCTTAATATCATTGTCTATCACTTTTGAGATGATTTTGCAGATAACATTACAAAGGACAATGGGGTGAAAGTCAATATGAGAGGAGGCTTGGGGATTTTTTGGCATGAGAGAGAAGAAGGTCACATTGAAGGATGAAAAAAATGAGGTTTAACACTATAAGTCCTCCACAACTTTTCAAACATCATGCCTCATAATGGGTGAGCATGCTTGGTAAAATTTTGTTGTAAACCCGTCTGGGCCTAGGGTTTTATTATGTGTCATGTTCATGATAAAATATTCAGCTTCTTTGTGGGATACTTCCTTAAGGAGTAATGCATTTTTCTCTTTTGAGATTAAGCGTGGGATGTGTTGTGTAATTTTCAGAATATCCTTCCTTTTATCTGAAATGGGCTCTGTGAGGAGGGTACAAAAATGTTGTGAGAGAACCTGCGATATCTATGGTGGTATTGAAAATATTGATTATTTTGATCCTTCAGATGATATATGTCATTCTACTAGTGATAGTTGAGTATGGACTTATGAAATAATTTAGTATTTCTCTCACCTTATTGCATCCATTTAATTTGATATTTTTTCTTATATAAGATCACTTCTTGTAATCTTTCCCTGATTTGTCTCCATAAAGTTTCTTTTGCTTATTTTAGTTGATCATACGTACCCTCAAAGATTATAGTTTGCTAGATATCTTCATTTTCTTTTCCAGGTGAATATTTTTTTGAAAGATATTGCCAAAGTCATCCCCTTTCCAATCATTTAGCTTTTGTTTAATGGATTTTAATCTTTGCTAGAAATGATACATAACATGATTTGGGATGTTAGCTAATTCAAAACACCATGCTTCCATGTTGGATAAAAAATTTAGATGCCGTAACTAGAAGGCATCAAATATGAAGGGCCTAATTTTTGGTGAAGAAGACCACTCAAGTTGGAGTGCAATAGACCAATTGTCTAACCTATGACTAAGGAGAATTGTAGCATCTATGTTGATTCCATAAAGAAAGAGGGATTCTAAGATCAAAAAGTGATCTAGCTTGGAGGAAACTTATTGGGCACCTCCTCTTATATTATTCCATGTATAAACTCCATTGGAAATTGGAATCTCAATCAATTTTGATGCATCAATGAAGGAGTTGGAGGACAAGGACTCATCCTCCAAGTGTCGGATATCGCTCTCTTTTTTGAAAATGAGTGAATAAGGTTGAAATCACCCCGTAGGATCCACCTTTCCAAATGAAATAGCAAAGAAACAGAGGATAGATTGGAAAGAAAGTATTTTTTTTTGTCTTGGGTAAGGATAGGATCATATATATTGGAGATTATTCTAGAGCAGTAAGAGCCTAGTGGTTGAAAATTAGTTGAAAGGATTCTAAGCAGGGAAAAGGAATCCTCAATGATGGCTATGTTGGAGTCCCAAAGAATGGCGAGACCTCCTAAGGATCCCTTAGCACATTGGGAGAGGAAGTCACAGTTTTTCCAAATGGTACTTATGATTTGGGCGAGGTGTTGGTAGGAACTTTTGGTTTCTTAGTGTAGAAAAATGTTAGGTTGTTCCTTGGAGATATGGTTCTTGAGGATCCAATGTTTAGATGTTGTTTGGTCAATTTAGTGTGTCCTAAATTGCTACATTAATTGTCAATCTGGGATTCATAAGCTGACGAAGTGTGGCGTACTATATGTGCAAGATAACCTATTTCTTATTTTTGTCGTTTTTTATTTTTATGTTTTTTGGGGGTTTTTATCTTTGTTTATGGAATTCCTATTCCTAGGTTTCTAGAAGGAAAGTATGGTTATAGGTTTTTAAGAAAATTATGTCCTCTATAAGGGTTTCGAAAACTTAACACTTCAGAAGATTTTAAAATACACTAGTGATGAAAGGAATATTGGAATCAAGAATGAAAAGATGATGCTATTTAAAACAAGTAAACAATGAACTACTGAACATGGAACTATTGTCTCTACTGTTGTCTAAGAAATGAAACAGAAAAATGATTTAAGCTACTGCACTTAAAGAAATTAAAATTTGCAAGGAAAGTAAAACTAAAATCAAATTATACATCCATAATTTGATCCCTCGCTAGTAGTCCAGCTATGGCTTTCTGAGGTAATCATCAATGTCATGAACAATCTGATATCTAATTTGCAGAAAAGTAAAACTAAAATCAAATTACACATTCATAATTCGATCCCTCGCCAGTAGTCCAGCTATGGCTTTCGGAGGTAACCATCAATGATATGAGCAATTTAATATCTAATTGCAGAAAAAGTAAACTAAAATCAAATTACACATTCATAATTCGATCCCTCGCTATTAGTCCAGCTATGGCTTTCGGAGGTAACCATCAATGATATGACCAATTTAATATCTGAGCTAACTAATAAAGCAAGGAAATGATACTGAAATCAACAAAACAAAACTGGAATTAAAAACTAGGAAAAGCAAAGTCAGCAGAGAATTAATCCCATGTCATTAGTCATTGTGAAAATTATATGCAGATGCCCGAGCTGCCTACTCTATCCTGAAATATACATTCACACACTGATCAGCGTTATACAAAGCTTGTAAAATCATGAATAAAAGTGAAATGTTAGAAATACACACAAGTGAATAACTATAAAAAATATGCAGTGAAAATAAAGAAACGATGCATAAAGACTATACAACAACAATGGAAATGAAACCTTAGTGTGCAGGGGCCCTCTACACAACCTCGGCCAACAGGTTATCAATTCAAAATTACGTTCATGAAAGCATGTAGAACAGAGTCTTCTTATATATATCTCAAAACACAGTTACAACAATAAACTAGTGTCACAACACAGTGAGTTCTTAATAGCAAACTTACATTCAAAAGACTAACTATCATGCATATAGGAACATGTTATTTATAACAAAGGTTACATAACTGTTTTTCCTGGAAAACTACATGAACAGAGGACACGTGAAAAACAACGTCCATGGATTTAGCATCATGGTCGCTGAGATTACGCAATCTTATTGAAAGTGGCTGTTGGATCTACATCGTAGTCAGCTTACAAGTGTCAATGTGCCTCCAAAGATCTAGAAATGGTCACAAAAATATTCACGTGTTTGAAAATGGAGTCCTGTTGCTGTACAACTCTCCTGTTTGACCACCGCTTGACCACCGTTGACCACGACCTTCTTTGATTAATCCAGTTGGACCAATAGGACCTGACCCATGTCGAGGTCATTTCCAACTTGCCCATGTGGCTTGCTTTACCTCGTGACACTTGCAACCTATAGTTTAATAAAAACAACTGCGGAAAGTGACAAGATTCCGCAGCTCATAAGAAAAAATTTAGTTCAAACAACAACACAAAGACATAGTCAAGAAACCACTTTAAATGCTTTTTTATGACTAATATGCAATGATGTTGATAGCTTAGGAGGTCCAGGTGAATGGAAAAAATCTAGAAAAATGTGTAGGAAAGATGCAAGTTCGGGGCTCAACAGATGTGTTATTCAATCCCCTTACATTCCATGAAATGATGTTCATCATTAGGGTTTAGAGAGGAGTGAAAAGAGAGATGACATGGGAGTTACCCTCCCCAAATTAACCAGGAATTGGCCAAGATCCTGGAGGAGTTGGCTGTTAGTTTTTATGCCTTCCTTTTCTGGTTCCTTTAATGTGAAAGAATAGTCCCAAGGGGAATTCCTTTTAATTCCTTGCATTGAGAATGAATAAGAGAGAGATGTAGTGGTAACTCATTCCTTTAATTCATTGAGAATCAAGTCTTGATGACGTAAGTAGGCCCTTGCAATGTGTTGGATCTGGTCATTAAGGTCGGCTATAGGGTCCTTATTTTCCTAGTCTTTCACAATATGTTATAGAACTATACCTTTTAACTTGAGATCTGGAAAATCCTCTTCTTCCACTGGGGATGGGATTTTGTCATTAGAGATATTGTTTGTTGAGACTAGTTCTTGTGGCTGCTATGGCACTTGGGAATATTTGGACTCTTGTTCCAAGGTTGCATCACTTTCCTCTTGTTGAAGAATTGTAAATTTATTTTCTCCTTGACTTATTTGAGGGGTATAGGGGTCCCCTCGCCTTTTGGTTGTGCATTTTATTCAAATGGATGTGGTAAAACCATCATTAATGTCGTGTTGTGATGGTGGAGGATTCATTGAGGTTTTCGATTGTGGTTTTTTAGGACAATCCTTGACAGTATGGTCCTAAGCATAGTAATGGTAACATATGAATGGAATTTGTTCATAGTCAATCCGTTGATCCCAGATGATGTCTTCACAGTGTAGATTGATGCTTGTCTGAAGCGGTTTGGGAAGATCCATATAGACACATAGTCTAGCATAAGAGGTATATATTCCTATCTTTGTGACATTAGATAGCATGGAAAATATTCCAAGTTTATTACTGATGCGGGATAAAATCTTTGGATCCCAGTATTCTTGTGGTATCGAGTATATTTTGATCTATACTGGTAGGAATGAGAAATCCTCTTTCTCTAGATCAAACCATAGAACCCAAGGTTCCATAAAAATGCCTATTGAATTCATGAAATATGCCACCCTTGCATAACGTTGTTCCAGTCCGTCACATTGTTGAATATTACAGTGAAAAAACCCTTGGATCCTAATTTTAGTTCTATTTCTCCCTTGATGGTCCAATTTTTCTACAACCATTTGAAGAGTGTTTTCTCTAATGGCCAGAGACCAATGAACTTGCATATGATTTCTCATTCCTTCATGGATTCAATCGTAGCTCTGAGTTTCTTAGGTGGTATCTCCAAAAGGGTAATATCCCAAGCTTGTGGGTGGTAGGGCTTGATTTTTTCTCTGGGTAAGTTGCAAAGGTGCTGGATGTTGGTTTTTGATACTTGCTTGCAGCTACAAAATCATTGTTTAACTACGAAAGAGGGTGGTGGTGGGCTTTTCGCAGTTGTTGATGAGAGGATTCGTTGGCTACTACAGATTTGAAGGAGGTTCCTCCACTGACCCCCCATGGGGGTGCTATTGAAGTTGAAACATAGTTGCAAACAACTGATTTTTAGAGTAAACCCTGGTTGAAACAAATTATTGCTTGATCATGAGAGATCGAGATTTTAGGTGTAATATTCCTAATTAGCTATGGCTAATTGGAATATTCAATTTTGTCCAATTTTTGCCTTCTATAGTTATTTGTAAATAAAAAAGTGAGGACAGGGGAACATAACTCACTTTAGAATAAAAAATTCACTTCTTAGGTGGCACAATGTTGTGACTTAAAGGGGAGCCAAGGGGGCCAAAGGGGGATGCAGAAATGGGGCCCACGCAGACACATGGAGGGACTGCACAGGAGGGAAGGAACAAATGGCAAGAAGGGGATCATGCAGGAGAAGGTGGGCCTAGGGATTGCGAGAGGCAAAGGCTATACGATAGAGAGGAACCCCCCTCATTTTGGGATCATTCAGTTATGTGCATTTGGAGCTAGTCGTTCGACTTCTGAGCACGCTGGCTATTTAGCTAGTATGCAGCACTGTTTAGTGCATCGAGTGTCTCCATTCAGAGATCTCACCCTTAGCCCTGGGGGACTTCGAGTGCCTGCTCAGGCAAGGTATTTCCTTTGGTGTTTTAGCAGTAGTTTCATCAGCATTCTAGCAGTAGTTTTAGCCGTGTTTTGGAGGAATATGCAGGACTAGGAGAGGGACGCAGTTCATTCTAGTAGATGTTGGGGATTGGGGTTTGCAGGAGGATTTTTGCTGTGTGAGTGAGCATGGGACCAACCGTTTCCTATTGGAGGATTTTGGCAGAGTTTTCAGGTGGAGATTCAGGTAGAATTTAGAGGGGTTTTAAGAGGCATCAAAGAGGCTTGGAGGAACTGCATAGATCCCCAGGAGGGTTATTTTCAGGGGTCGGCCATTTCAGGAAAGCTTTCTGGGTTCCTTGAGTAGAGCCTGAATCCAGAGTTTCAGCTTTTTCTGAGGAGGGTAGCAGCCCCAAATCATCATTTGTTTCCTAGCAGTAGCAACAACACAACAGTAGCATTCACGCAGAGAGGCCATTCTTGTCATTCTGAGAGTATTTCTTCACTTGCCTTGTGCAAGTCGAGGTGCCATCTGTCTGATCACCTCTTGTACTCATTTTATTGCTCAGTATAATAAAATGGCTTAGCATTTTCTCGCTGCATTTCTTGTGTATTTGCTTAAATTTCCAGTTTACATTATTATATACTTTTCCACTATTATTTTATCACTTCTGGGTTATTATATCATTTGCCCATATTTGGTTGGAGTTTCGCTAGGGTTCGAGGTATATTCTGGGTTAGGAATATTACAGTGGTATCATAGCATAGATCTAGCTCAACCTGTGGAGCTAGCAATCTATGACACTGGGGGAAAACCCTACATTTGTTACAGAGGTAGGAGGTACAGAGATACTGGACATAGGTTGGAGAATACCTACGGAGAGGGAGATTGTGTTCTTGTGGTGGATGCAGAACAGGAGGAACCTATGGTAGACACACAATAGAAAGAGCCAGTAGTGGACGTAGAGCAGATGCAGATGAGGATAGGAAGAGATTTGCGGATATGCTCCTAAAATCAGTGCAGGATCTATCGAGGCAGATTGAAGTGATGGGGCAGAGGTTCATGACAGTAGAGGCCAGACAGCGTGAGAGCCCATGAGTTTTTCATATTGGTGAGGGTTCAGGTGCATCCCATCAATTGCCAAAGTAGTGTGATACTACACAGCAGGTGGCCTCACATGCCCCTACATGCTCTACCATGCCCACGTTCCTACGAGTAGACACGGGGTCTGAGCCCAGTAGGAGACAGAGCCCGACCATATGGGCGATTATTTTGCAGAGTACCAGGCATATGGGTGAGAGTTCAGGGATGCCCTTTCATTTAGAGACTTTGTTGAGCTCCAGCGGGATAGTAGGCCCCACGATCATCATAGAGGGAACCGACATTACCATGATGGTGACACCCACCGAGCAGTGAGTAGATTCCACTTGCCTATATTTGATGGATCATCAAATAGTTCGGCAAAGTCTTGGGTGGAGAAGCTGGACATTTATTTCTAGCTTAACTAGATGTTGGAGGCAGAGGCCATCAAGGTAGCAACATTGAATTTGGATGGCGAGGCCTAGGATTGGTGGTTTCACGGGATGGTTACACTTAGGAACTCTACAGTGATGACATATGCGGATTTTACCACAAGGTTGATGGAGCGATTTAATCGAAGGGATCCAGAGCAGCATTTTGTTGAGCTGAAGAGGCTCAAATAGACAGGGAGCCCAGAGACCTACATTGTAGATTTCTTGGGGGTCTCCATGATGGTGCCAGACCCATCCACAACACGGAGGGTTTGTATTTATGTCGATGGGTTAGTAGAGCCACTTCGAGGTCTAGTCCGATCCACTAGACCAGCCATGCTCCAGGATGCTATCAACAGGACCCAGGACTTATAGGATATCTTACTTAGGACCCGAACACCTTACCCCCAAAGACAACCTTTTGAGTCTAAGGGGAAGGATGTGAGGATTCCAACTCCAAAAGGGAATCCAAGACGAGTGTAGATCGAGGACGATGTCAAGAGGGAGGTGAAGAAGAAGCAATTGTGCTTCACATGTCAGGAGTCGTGGGCACCGAGACATAGATGCGCTACTAGCAAAGCACATTTTATTGAGATCTTCTCCAAGAGCAGTGGAGAAGAGGATGACGAGGAGGATGTGGAGGTAGGAGATAGTCATACCATACAGGGACCTTTGCCACCTCCACCACCAGCAGCAGGTGGTGCATCATTTGCACCCACTGGAGGGGCCCTTGTAGCATTACGAGGAGTTCCCAAATATCTGACACTACATGTACAATGGACAGTACGTGGCCAACGCATATCAGTTTTGGTTGATAGTGGGGCAACCCACAACTTCATCGATGCACAGATGGTTGAGCGGAGAGGTATTCAGACAGAGATCAGACCATGACATGTGCTTGTTATGTTTCAGAGCTTTCGGTGATGATGGGCATCTACACATTGACTGACCACTTTTTTGTGGTCAATATTCCGAACACCAACATGGTACTGGGTGTTTAGTGTCTTATCACTCTAGGGAAGGTCACGATGGATTAGAAGACCCTAGAGATGGAGTGGGATGATGAGAAGACATGGAGGCATGAGAAGATATGGGGACAAAACACATATCCACCTCAGACTGTGCCGGCTCAGCAGATGGAGGCAGTCTTTCGGAAGGGAGACATAGATTGGGCAGTGGAACTACGTGCATCAGAGGCAGGGACTACAGGGTAGACAGTACATCCAGAGATCCAACCCATCCTTGATCGGTATGCCATAGTGTTTGGAGAGATTCCACCAGGATAGCCATGGGATCGGGGTTTGAGCACACTATCGAGCTTGAGCAGGGCATCTAGGCAGTGATCACCACCCCTATAGGCACCCCAAGGCCTATCGAGATGAGATTGAGTGGGCTATCCAAGAGTTGTTGGCACTTGGGCACATTCGTCTAAGCACGAGTCCTTTTGCTCCTTCTGTGGTGTTGGTGAAGAAGAAGGATGGTACATTGAGGATGTGCATTGACTACAGGGCCCTGAACAAAAGGACCCTGAAGAACAGGTACCCTATACACAGGATTGATGAGTTGATGGACAAGTTGAGGGGAGCACAATTCTTCTCAAAGATTTATTTGAGATCTGGGTACCATCAGATTCGTGTGAGGGAGCAGGATATTCCCAAGACCGCCTTCAGGTGTCACTATGGGCACTTTGAGTTCTTGGTGATTCCTTTTGGGCTAACTAATGCCCCTACTACATTTCAATCCTGCATGAATCACATCTTCCGTAGTTACCTGAGGAAGTTTGTGTTGGTGTTCTTTGATGACATTCTCATTTACAGCAGGACTTGGGAGGAGCATCTCCAGCACATTGAGACAATATTGCATATCTTACAGGAGAATAATTTCTACACCAAACTCTCCAAGTGTGAGTTTGGGTTGACGGAGATGCTATATCTGGGACACATCATAGGGGTGGATGGAGTGAGGGTCCATGAGGAGAAGATGAGGGCCATTAGGGAATGGCTGGAGCCGAGAAACGTGACAGAACTTCAAGGATTCATTGGCATTTGCACTTGCTACCGGAAGTTCGTGAAAGGTTTCTCACAGCTTGCTGCACCCCTCACAGATTTGACGAAGAAGGGGGCATTCAGTTGGTCAGACACAACGCAACGAGCCTTTGAAATGCTCAAGGAGGTTATGAGCAGCTGCCCAGTGCTTGTATTGCCAGATTTTACGCAGCCATTTGTCTTGGAGTGTGATGTATTGGGAGAGGGGATCAACATAGTATTGATGCAGGGAGGTCACCCTATAGCCTTTGAGAGCCGGAATCTCCTTCCGCATGAGAGTTTGTATTCTATATATGACAAGGAGATGCTAGCCATCATGCATGCATTGGCTAAGTACCAACAGTATTTGGTGGGTAACAAGTTCAAGGTGAGGACTAATCATAATAGCCTCAAGTTCTTTTTGGAGCAGAAGCAACTACAGGAGAGGCAGAAAAAGTGGATCAACAAGATCCAAGCATATGATTTTGACATTGAGTATGTCAAGGGTAAGAACAATGTGGTAGCAGATGCCCTTTCACGTAGACCATCCACGTTGTCTCTTATGAGCTTAGATATTGATTGGAGGGCTCGACTCTTAGTAGAGTACTCCAAGGACAGGTTTGCATGTGAGGTTTTGGATGGGTAGGTGGCAGAAGACAGGTACAGGGTGGTCAATGAGATCATCTATTACAGGGTCTGGATCTTCTTGAGTGAGGGGTCTCAGCTCAAGAAGAAGATACTCCAGGCATCGTGTGATTCCCCATTTGCAGGACATCAGGGTTTTACCAAAACCTACAGGGCCATTAGGGAGAGGTTCTCATGGAAGGGCCTCAAGGAGGATGTACTCCAACACATCCAGGAGTGTGATGTTTGCCAGAGGAACAAGGGAGAGATGAGAAATCCCACAGGATTATTGCAGCCTCTTCCCATTCCAAAGGGGAAATGGGAGAGTATTTCGATGGATGTCATCACTGGGTTGCCCATGGTACAGGGCAAGGATTGTATCTTCGTCATTGTTGTTCGACTGACGAAGTATGCACATTTCTTTGCCATGTCCGCACACTATACAGTAGCATAGGTGGTTGAGCTGTTCTTCAGGGAGATCTTCCGGCTACATGGTCTTCCTAAGACCATAGTCAGTGACAGGGACAGCCATTTCATGGGTGGGTTTTGGCAGGAGTTTTTCCGATTGGTGGGGACGGAGTTGACACTGAGTACCGGCTATCACCCATAGACAGATGGGCAGACGAAGATAGTTAACAAGTGGCTAGAGGGCTACTTGCGTAACTATGTCAGTGGGCATCAACGAGCATGGTTGAAGTGGCTGCATCTGGGGAAGTACTGCTACAATACTTCACATCACATGTCCATTGGTATGTCACCATTCTATGCCTTATATGGATATCATCCTTTATCGTTCATCGACATGATGTTTGGTGATAGCAGGGATCCTAGAGCCAAGATCTAGATCCAAGAGAGTCAGGATATCCTCCGAGCTCTCAAGGATAGCATGGCTATAGCGCAGAACCAACAGAATCTATATGCCAATAGGGTTTGGGTGGAGAGGTAGTTCAAGGTAGGGGACATGGTCTACCTACGATTACAACCATACCAACAATCATCATTGAAGCAGAAAGGGGCTGAGAAGCTCAAGCCCCACTTTTATGGGCCATACAGGGTGATACGCAGGATTGGACAGGTTGCATATGAGTTGGAGCTACCCCAAGGTAGCAAGATTCATAACATTTTTCATGTATCATGCCTAAAGAAGGCATTGGGGCAACAGGTGACCGTAACAGATGAGATGCCACCCATGGATGATGAGGGGCATTTGGTATTACAACTGGAGGCTATCATTGACACTAGAGAGAGACAACTGCAGAGTAGGACGGTCCGAGAATTCTTGGTGAGGTGGAAGAATTTGTCGGATGAGGATGCCACTTGTGAGAGTGAGAAGATCTTACAACATCCATCACTTCAGTTTCTTGAGGACAAGCAACATTTTTCCAGGGGAGATTGTAATATTCCTAATTAGCTATGGCTAATTGGAATATTCGATTTAGTCCAATTTTTGCCTTCTATAGTTACTTGTAAATAAAAAAGTGAGAACGGGGGAACATAACTCACTTTAGAATAAAAAAGTCACTTCCTAGGTAGCACAACGTTCTGACTTAAAGGGGAGCCAAGGGGGCCAAAGGGGGACACAGAAATGGGGCTCATGTAGACACATGGAGGGACTGCACAGAAGGGAAGGAACACATGGCAAGAAGGGGATCACACAGGAGAAGGTGGCGCTAGGGATTGTGAGAGGCAAAGGCTATCAGATAGAGAGGAACCCCTTTCATTTTGGGATCATTCACTTATGTGCATTTGGAGCTAGTCGTTCGACTTTTGAGCACGCTGGCTGTTTAGCTAGTCTACAACACTGTTTAGTGCATCGAGTGTCTCTGTTCAGAGATCTAACACTAAGCGTCGGGGGACTTCAAGTACCTTCGCGGGCAAGGTATTTCCTTTGCTGTTTCAACAGTAGTTTCATCAGCATTCCAACAGTAGTTTTAGCCGTGTTTTGGAGGATTGCGTAGCACTGGGAGAGGGATGCAGTTCATTCTAGAAGTTGTTTGGGATTGGGGTTTGCAGGAGGATTTTTGCTGTGTGAGTGAGTAGGGGGGCAGCCCTTTCCTATTGGAGGATTTTCGCAGAGTTTTCAGGTGGAGATTCAAGAAGAATTTAGAGGGGTTTTCAGGCAGCGTAGAGCCTTGGAGGAACTGCACAGATCCCCATGAGGGTTATTTTTAGGGGTCGGCCATTTCAGGAAATCTTTCTGGGTTCCTTGAGTAGAGCTCGAATCTAGAGTTTCAGCTTTTTCCGAAGAGGGGAGCAGCCCCAAATCATCATTTGTTTCCTAGCAGCAGCAGCAGCACAACAACAACATTCATGCAGAGAGGCCATTCTTGTCATTCTAAGAGTATTTCTTCACTTGCCTTGTGCAAGTCGAGGTGCCATCTATCTGATCACCTCTTGTACTCATTTAATTGCTTAGTATAATAAAATGTTTTAGCATTTTTTCACTGCATTTCTTGTGTATCTGCTTAAATTTCCGATTTACATTATTATATGCTTTTCCACTGTTATTTTATCACTTCTGGGTTATTATATCATTTGCACATATTTGGTTGGAGTTTTGCTAGGGTTTGAGGTATATTCCCGGTTAAGAATATTACATTAGGCCTCATTGATATTTTAATAATCAAAATAATGAAATATCTTAATTTTCTTTAAACTAAAAAAATATGCCCTATTTTAATAACATTCAACGAAAGTATGTATAATTTCAAAATGCCTAATCATTTGCTTCTGGAGTGACCACATTTTCAAAATGGTCATCATGATTCCTAGTTCAATGGTCTAAAAGAATAATTCTAAAATTATTGGCAAAATCCAGGACTCATATTACATTTATAGGTTATATTTTATCTTATCTTGAGATGTAAGATCTCGAAATGATTAAAACCTAAGTTCATAGTGATCTTATAATAAAATCTATGTATACCATCAGCTAAAAGTGCCTGAATTAGATTCTTACGTGGATGCCCATTTTCACACATCTTTATAAGAAGAAATACAAAAAGGCCCGAAGCCATAGGCAGTGAATGACAACATGCTTGAAAAATTATTAGGAAGTCCAACATAAGGTGTGCAAGGGACATCGTTTTACTTTTGAAGCAATGTCAGGCCTATTGAAATAAACAAGTGTTTAGAGTTTTTTAGCTAAATGAAAGGCCTGATTTTATATATTTCAAACCCTATGGCCTGTGATTGACCATGGAAACATCTGCATGTGAAATAATGAAAAAAATTATCAAAATTCGATGGTGATTGACCAGGAAAACATATAAATGTAAAATAATAATAAAGAGACATCATATTTCACTAGTGATTAATTATTGCAACACAAAACTAACATGTAGTTTTATGGTGAAGAGATTGTAAATTCATTTATTTGGGATCTTTAGTCATCAATGAATTTTATTTTGATTATTTTTTAATTTTTCTTCACATTAAAAGAAATTTACAATGATTAAAAACAATTGAAAATCATGAATAAAAAACAATCATGATCTCATTGCGAAAATATTGAAAATTAATAAAAATAGTCATTATCTCATTGATAATTATATAAAAAGAATGAGAATTTTTAGATTTTACAAGTCTAGAAAAAGTGTTGAAGTTTAGGTCTTGAGAAAGTGTTGAAGTGTTGTTGGTATGAATGACTAAGAATGTTAATTTTTCTTAGGGCTATATTGTTATTTGCTTTGATAATTACATTTCATCATTTACATATATAATTGACCCCATTGCATCGTAATGTTATTCAACAACATATGCAAATATGCAGAAAGAACAACATCATCATCATCATCAATGCAACAAAAAATAAAAGGAACAATAGAAGAAAATCATTCACACATAGAGACACTAAGATTAGCTAGAGACCAAGGTAAAACCCATTATGGGGAAACCCTTTCAAATTATTCTTCTTATTAGATTGTCATTAAATGATTCAGTAAGAGAGAGTACAATGATCCATATCAACAACCATAAACCTATCCACCAAAATCAACTAAACACTATACATGAGATGAACCCAACAATGTTAATACTTAAAACCCTGATTCATAAACATGTGATCAAGTGTCATTGACTACGCTCAATTGTCGAACCCTGCGGTCAATGAGTGAAATCTATAGTCAACTGAAAATTCAAACGTCAAGTCCCAACTGCACCCAACGAGTGACGTATGTGTGGCTGAAACCATGCAACCACACACATGATCCTGGGAGCCTACGATTATCATCAAAATATGTCTCTGTCATGCCTGAAGTTGAGAACCAAAACCCTAGAACACACGTGTAAGATTCAGACCCTGCAATTTAGGACCTACACGAGCCAGTCTCCTCATACCTTCCTCAAAGTTGTGCAAGCCAAACCAAATAAAGAAGAAGAATGATCATAATGTTGATGTCCAAATCAGGTTGAAGTCACTTATATTTATAGCCTTCCAAGGGTGTCCAATTTTCTTTAGGGTAGACTTGATCAAATATGAACATGTGGGCTTTAATTCAAAAATACACTTTCCCTTGTCCAAATTGAGAGCTTCAATAGTCAAAATTGGTCCTCTCAAAAGAGGAATCTCATCCCATGGTTGAAATTTTTCACTGAGCTGCCAAATTAACACTTCCTCTAAGCTAGTAATAAATTTCAACTACATAATGTAACCATCGCAAGAATCCTATCACCAAATCATATCTAATATCAAGTATGCCTTCATCAAATTTCATCACTATTCATCTTGGTTCATCTTTTACTTATTCCTACTTATCTCTTGATTGTCCCTTCTCATATGCTAAACATTATCGAATCTAAAAGAAGAAGAATTTGACATTAGAGGGGAGCTTAGGCCACCACCCTCTACCATGCCAGAGAGCACATCTCAATTCGAAACAATACCAGGGCGCACATCTCAACTTGAAACTACAGCGGGGAGAAAAGCTCAACCCATAATCACTATTAACAGGGAGCCCAATGCTACCACCGGGGAAACATCAAAGGGATTATCATTAGGGAGCACATTTCAACCTGGAACCACATCGGGGAGCACATATCAACCCAAAATTTCATGGGGGAGTGAAACATCTTCAACCTCATATCGAGGAATAGGTGATATGGCGGAGTACATCTCAACTCATCCTATTTCCCACTGATTTTCCAAAAAATGACCCTCAAGATTCATATGGTAGAACACCTGCATCATAATCTGAGCTTGGGTGAGATACCTAACTTACCAAAGGTAAGGACCAAACACCCCCAAGCCTCAATCTATTGGCTAGATTGGGAGGGACAATCTCAACAAGCCCAACTTGTCGATATGATGCCAACTAGGGTATACTCTGCATAGACCAAGATATCGGGAGATACCCAACTTGCTAAAATAGACAAGGATCACACGCACCCTATGGGTGACATATAGGGGGGGAAACATCTACGACCTTATTGTCAAGAGATCCCTCAACCCTAGGAAACCTCCATCTCAGTTCCTCATCTTCGAAGCTCAGACAGGGGGGAAAGTTGGCCTAGTGTTCTCGATCAGTCCTAGTCTCTATAGATAAAAAAACATATCATTGTGCTCATATTCGGTACCTTCTTAATCATCATGTCACAATAGTACCAATATGTAGGACATAAAATCAAATATTATATCAAAAAACATATATTTAAAAAAGGATACTTCACTCATCCTGCCTCTCATGGAGGCGGAAACCATAAGACTAAGCTTGTCTTGTATGATAGCATTGTCTCAGTATATGAAGAGATCTCAGTCCCAACTATATACGAGATTCTCTGCCAATTGGATCCCACTCAATATTATCACAACGTGTCCCTTTCATATCCATAACTTGATCAAACAACTCTCCAAAGAGCTTCTTCAACCTACCTCACAACTAGCTATGCCAGTAACATTATATTTAACCTCGGTTATGCTTAAAGCTACAACATTCTCCTAAAAAATATCATGGCATATTTCATACTAAGGAAACTCCAAAATGTGCTCATCTCATCAATAATGATCCCAAACAACATTATTATATCTATGCAGTCACATATCATAGGAAGAATGTCTCAGACCAAAAATTGATCATCCCATGGAAATATCTCGAAGTGTGCTCAATGAAAACTTAATGTGTATGAAGAGGCTCAATCATGAATTCACTCAAGTTGTTTTATTTAAAACATATATATGGACGGGTTTCCACATGGAACATCAATGCTTCAATCGACTGTTGGTTGACAAGGAAGGTTCAACAATATCTCTTCATAACTTCTTGAAATTTAATAGGAGTGTCCAAGGATTTGCATTTCCATTTTCCAACAACTCTTTAATAGCTTCACAATATCGATTTTTCTTTTCCAAACTTTAGAAAATAACTCATCATGGTTCTTCATTTCGAACTTCAGAGGCCAACTCCTTCTTACTTTGATCACTAGAGACTCATTACCTGTCATTAATAGATCATCAATATATAAAACCAAAATGAAAGTCATATATTTGACTAATTTTGAAGTAGAGGTTTGGATTTTCACATCTTCATGGCTTCACAAGGTAATTGTCAATGCAGACATGCTAGGCCTTGGGAGCTTGCAACATAGAATTATTTTTGAAAACATAACACTTGATCAAACCAATATGATCAACCTTACATAATTCAATATTGTGAAATCAAATCAACCAAGTCAGTTTATGAAGCCTTAGAATCTAGATCGAAACTAATATATATATTTTTTTTAATATCATTATGACA
Source organism: Pinus taeda (assembly GCA_000404065.3). Taxonomy (NCBI): domain Eukaryota; kingdom Viridiplantae; phylum Streptophyta; class Pinopsida; order Pinales; family Pinaceae; genus Pinus; species Pinus taeda. The sequence goes on along the minus strand of APFE030495245.1, from coordinate 45,886 downwards.
CACTCTTCGAACCAGGTGTTAGGTACATCCAAATATTATTTTCATGTCAACAACTTGATATTAAGCAATATCAAATTCTATCAGGCCATCCATATAATCATAACATGAATTATTTCTATTACTAGATGCAAATTCATATATCAAGGATAAGTCACAACCAATGTGCCAAAGCCAATGAAATCAATACAAAATTAATGCCAACATTAATCATTGAAAGTTGTTATGCACATATAACATTGTCATCAAGGAAAACCATGAGTTATTAAGTCAAAACCCTAATTTGTTATCATAGTGAGTTCAATCAAACCATAACTAAAAACATATCTATGGACTATCAAGCATCAAGTCAAAGATCTAAAACATAATCAATCATCCAATCCAATATTCTCATTTATAATAAGTCAAGCCAATAAGCCAAATCTTGTCAAACCCTTGCAATTGTTATCAATTATTGTGATATATTATCTTCAATGATCAAATAACATACTGATATGCATATTTGAGTCCCCTGCAAACACAAGTTTAGTTAACACATTTACACCCTCTATAGTAAGTCAAACATTCAAACTTCCCTACTCATAGGACATTCTAATGTCTACTTCATATCTGTAGGACTGTCATACTCTTAGTGCATTCCCAATTTTATGCATAAAGCTTCAGTTTTTTGACCTACATGCATAAATATTTCCATAGGCTTTCTTCTGTGTCATTGGAGGCCTATATTTTCCCTAATAAGCCTGCTTCCATGTACTTGTGGTTTAGACTTGCTGCAAACCAACAATATCATATATTTGTCTATTTATGTTTAGAAAAGTTATTTCGACAATAAATAATCTTACATATATTTAATGCAAATGATAATAGGTGTATGAATCTTATGAAGAGTCTCCCTCTTAATGATCAGCAACTTTAGAATTCATCATTATCAACCTGTATAGCCAAACTTTTAGATCATGAAATCAAACTATATCAAGTTCCAAAACATATATCCATCATGGCCATAACATGTTAGCACCAGCTAGTTCATCATGACACCAAACTTTCATCAAGGGTTCGAGTAATATGATTAGGAGAACTGATAGGTGTATCATCAAATATCATGAACACAATATCACTTAAATAACTTTATCAAGTCTTTGCATCCAGATTTACTATATTATCAAAATTACTAAGCCAAGGTCAACAAGGGGATCTTGAGAAACAATCTTATTGGTACACTTCTATTAACATGGTTATCATGCTTGTCAAAAGCATTAACAATAGTATCAAGTCATCATATGAAAAAAAATATATCTAGCTTGCTTAAAAAATTCTAGAAATTCATCATGTAAGATACTTTACCAAGTATAACAATATATCAAAAATCAATGTTTTGAAGTAGCTTTACCACAAATTAATAGAATGTAAGATAAATTTTTCAATACCAAGTGCACAATCTCATCATAAGTACCGTGAATCAAATCTACTTTCATATGCAATATGAGTCATTCATCATACCTTAGGGCTTACCTTGACATCCAATATTTGCAGATGAAACATAACATCGAAATAAAGCACCATACATACCTTGTAGTATTCAAATACTTATGCACCTTCTTATTTAACATATGAAACTGTAGCTCTTTGTCAACTTTTCATCAGGTACCTGTTTTCCTTTTCCAATCCTAGCTCTTCACTTCTTGCACTATCCATGATCCTCAAGAAGGATCTACTAATAACAACTCATCAGGAGGTTAGAAGTATCCAAATACCGTAGGAAGTATAAGTAATAATCAAAGGAATAAATCTTTAAAAAAAAAATTAAAGACATAAAGAAGTAACATAACTTGAAAGAGTACTTATCTTCAATGTGAGGTGATCATCTCCCTTTTGAACCAGCCTTCAAGAGTCATGACTATCCATTGACTATATTCATCAAATCCATCATCAACCAATCCTAATATAGACTATCCCATCTAGGGCTTCATCAAATCTGTCATGAGTTCTTAAACATATTCACATTGATCATGCTAGAGTTTCTAGATTGCATATCTCAAATATTTGCTATAAACTAGGGTTTCTTCCAAACCCTAACCTCATAATATCCATCAAATCCTAATGCACAAATTTCCTAGTGTTTCCTTCAAACCTTCTTATTCTTTTAAGTCTCCACCATGTTCTCTTGCTTCCATCAAGGGTGCATTCTTAGGGGTGAATTCAATAACTTTTCTTTAGCCCAACTATGGTACCATGTTAATTTTTCTTAGGGATATATTTTTCTTTCCTTTGATAATTGCATTACATAATTTACATACAAAATTCACCCATAGCATCATAACATTATTCATATTTACAAAATTATTCAACAACATATGGAATTATGTAGAAAGAAAAACATCATCATCATCAATACAATGAAACATAAAAGGAACAATAGAATAAAAGCATTCACACATAGAGATACAAGGATTGGTCAAAGACCGGGAAAAACCCACTATGGGGAAAGTCCCTTTAAATTATTCTTCTTATTCGATTGTTATTGAATGATTCAGCAAGAGAGAGTAAAATGATCCATATCAGCAATCGTAAACCTATCCAACAAAATGAACTAAAAAATATCCTTGAGATGAAACCAACAATGTTAATACTCAAAATCCTGATTCAAAAGCCTGTGATTAATTGTCATTGACTACAATTAATTGTTGAACCCTGCGGTCAATGAGTGAAATCTACGGTCAACTGAAAAACCAAACCCTAAGTGTATGTGACTGAAACCCTTCAACCACACACATGAGCCTCCGAACCTATGGTTATTACTGAAATCTTTCTGTGGCATGCATGCAGCTAGGAGCCAAAACCCTAGAACATACATGTGAGCTTCAGACCCTGCAATTTCAAACGTGTGCGAGCCAATCTCCACGTACCTGCCTCAAACCTGTGCGAGACAAAAGAAATAAAGAAGAAGAATGATCATAATCATGATGTCCAAATGAGGTTGAAGTCACTTGTATTTATAGCCTTCCAAGGGTGTCCAAATTGCTTTAGGGTCGACCTGATCAAATATGCACATGTGGGCTTTAATTCAAAAATACACTTTCCCTTGTCCGAATTGAGCACTTCAATTGTCAAAATTGGTCATCTCAAAAAGAGGAATCTCATCCCATGTTTTGAATTTTTCATCAAATGTTGGCTTATTGGGGCCTGACCCAGGTTTGGAAGTGTTTTAGCCAAACAAATCCCACACTACCAGCCCTTTTGGCAACAATCCGCGAAGCGTGGACTGAAGTCTCACCCGAGGTAGTATGGGAGGGTGTTGTAAGCAGGTTTTTGCACCCTAGGGATGTCTTGATGAGGACTGGAAGGTTTGTGAACCGATCTGCACACATTGTGCAACTGTTTGGCTCTTGCGTAGCTTTGTGACATGACACTTCCTAGATTCCTTATTATTATTGCAGTTATTATAGAATTGATCTAATTCATAGAGTCTTAATCAAGCATACAATAACTATAACCAGCGTGTGCAACCATAAATCTTAAAGATTTGCATAAAACCATAACATAAGAATAGACATACAGATCTGCGACTAGATGCCCAATAATTTAGAAACACTTATATTTATTAATCTTCTATCTCATTACAATCCACTTCCACCCTATGCACTCAGCTATAAGGGTCCGCACACACAGTTGCGGACTCTACCAAGCCTCTGTACACATAGCTGCAGAGCCTACACTAACTACTACCAACCACGACACGAACTTACAGATTTAGATCAATCTTGCCTTACAAACCTATACCTTTTGATATTAATCAAAAGCTACCCTCTACCCTTAGAGCCTCACTCTATTTATACATTTTCATGGTCCACAGACCATGGGCAGGCTGACTCGCTTTCTATTATTTTACATTATTTTCGGGAGGACAACCCTTTGACTTGACCTATTACAATTCGTGCTCCACACACTTCGCGAAAATTTTACAATATCAATACCCAAAATTGTGGGCTTTAAGCCCCAAAACCATTATGCGGGGGATCTGCTACCCAATAGGCCCCCAACACAAGCATCATGACTTGTCCCAAGTCACTCAGTTGGTGCGTTGATCATTGTTTGGAGTTATTCCAACATCCTCCGCTTTGTGCCAACGTCTACCACACATTCTTCCGCTATCTGCTGTATCAATTGTGTGAAACTCTCTAATGCATTGTCGGAGGCACCTTCATGCCTTAGTGCATATGTGTCCTACAACTGAGTCAGCTTCCCCTCAACCATAGCCGTGATCGTAAACACTTCCTCAAGCCAAGGCTAGATGCATGCTTTAAGCCCGGCTTCTTTCTGGCATGCGACGTCCACCTTTTCCTCAAGGCTTGGACCTCCCTCATCTTGGCCAAGCGCTAAGTGAGGGTGACCATTTTCGTAGTTCCCTAGACATTGTCATATGCTTGTTGCAACTCCCATGCTTTTGTCTCTACCTGCTGCAATGTTGGGTCTTCTTGCAGTGATGTGAGTGCGAGAAGGGACAGATCCAACAATCCCGTGTAGTCTGGTACAACACACTCTATCACTTCCAACCCTTCTTGAATGGCATGGTTGCACTTCTCTCTAACTTCCGATGGTGTAGGAGGCTACGCTCTTAGCCTTAGCTCTGTGCTTTGCAAGTTCAACTCCAATTGAACGTTTGCGGCTTCCTCTTAGGCCCTACGGAATCCTGCCGCCATGAGATGAATAATTTCGACTGCTGGGAGTTCCGCTGGCATAGCTAGCTCGGGTACACTGTTACAAACCTCTTCCATGGCCTGTTCTACTCCTTAGTTGTGTGCAACCAAGTTTTCGTGCTGTAGACTGATATGTTCTAGGTTTCCCTTTTGCTCCATTAAACTCTGGATGGCAAGGCCTTCCCGGGCACAAAGCTCAATAGTTGCCCCATCTTGTAGTTGGTATAGGGTCTCTCTAGGGAGGGAGGCCAAATTCAACCCCCAACTCCTCATGTCACATTTGGCTTCTGCTAGGATGACGCTTGTTGGTAACACTAAAGTGTTCATTGCGTGGGCGCACACCATCTGCTCAACCGTGGATGTACCCACCACGGATGTACCATGAATGCCCCCAACACAGTTGTCTACTCTGTCATCTACTCCTCCAGAGCATCCTTAGTGACATCGTGTACTGGTTCGCTTATAGCAAGAAAATCTCCCTCCAAGGTCTATGCCCTCTTTGTCTTTTTACATGCAAGTGGCTGCTCCTGGATGTGCGACCTCTTAAGTTGGGTCAATGTTGTGGTCAGGTTTGTGTGTTCATGTGTCTCCACTTCTCCTTGTATGTCCATCTCTATAGATATTTCCCGATCTTCCAGGATCTCTTCGGTGGGCGCAATGGTGGTTTCTGTTGCTGCCTCAGTCGCCTCTCACTGAGTGGCCACTTTCTATTCCTAGCGTGTGATTTCCGTCAACTCTGTGATGCATAGCTTGATTTCCTTCTTCTGCTGATGTGCTGTAATCTTTTCTAATTCGGCCAAGTCTGGGGCGTGCCACTTTGGAGGCCATTCTACCATCGCCTCAAAAATTGCATCGTCTGTTGCAATGAACGGAAGCTTTACCCATGTTCGAGTTGAATCCTTTTGTGCCTGGATATACAGATTATGCATATCTGCCTTGAACTTAGTCGTGCTTCGCAAACTATTGTATACTATCGAGGATAATCACAGTCTGCGATCGATCCATGTCCGGATACTCGCCTCCATAAATATACAAAACACCTTGATCTCACAAACCCTCGTGGTGTCTTTTGTAGCCCAGAGCAAGTTATATCTCACGGCTTCAGGTCGGTTCTTGTCAATTTTGGGAAACTGGCTGCCCTTCGGCAGCTCCCCTGCAGCCAGCAAGATCGATATTAGCAACCATGCGTAGTGGAAAGTCTTACCATGCTCTTAGGCCTCCCTACAATTCGTAAAACATTTGTCGTAGAGAAACTATGCCCAGTTGAACTGAACCCCCTCTGCACACTGCTTTGCGAGTGTAATGACAAATGTTGGCACCTTGTCTGCACAACATTTCCTCATGAGATTGTTGGCCAGTAATTGGGTGGTGACATGCACCACTCGGTCTTTGATACTTGCTATTACATATCCTCGCTTCTGCTTCTCTAGCTTATACTTAGCCTTCATGGCTTTTGCAAGACCCACATTGCTACTCATTCCTACTATGGCTGCAAGATCATTTCCTTTAGTAGGCAGCTTTGAAATTCCGTGTAATAAATCGGTCGTAATGGGAATCGGTTCTTCCAGCTAGATATACCCATCATGTACTAGACATAGTAGTTGTCAGATAACAAAAATTGTGATGGTCGCGTGGTGATAGCAGGGCATCCACCTTAGATTGAGTAATCTCGCTTTCTCCACACCCCGTAACCACTTCTGCTGCAATAATTTCTCCACAATCAATTGGGGGAACTTCTCACTGTCTGCGAAGTCCTAGTCTTCAACCTTGATATTCGGTACTCGACCCAGCGGCATACCATCGAACCTTGTTTCATCCACAGGAAGCGAGGTTTGGAGCGTGTTCTTCATGGCCTCCAGGTCCTTCGGTATCTTGGCCATCCCTTTCCATGGGGAGATGTATGGTGGTGGCGGTATCAACGAAGGTACTTGGGAAACATTTTCCTCTTCTTCATCTTGTGCTTCAATCTAGGAAATCAGGACTTGTAAATCTTCCTCTTCCTCCTTGGGTTTAGTGGTGATAGCTTTGCCTTTTTCGACCACGGACAATTTACTGTATTGTGGTGATACCTGGATTAGCCCCATAGTCTGCTTGTCCTTCTTGGGTCACAACTTGCGTGGATACTTTGGAACCTTTGGGGCAGTGGCCACTTATCCAGGCTCCTCCTGAGTCAGATGGGGCTCCTCCGCAAATCTCACTCTAATTCTAGCAGCTGACATGGTTTCTATCCCGGATTCGCTCAGGTACTTAGTCATGGGTGGCAAGGTGGCTTGGTGCTTGTTTCTCTGTACTGGCTTGACTCTCAAATATCCAAGTGTTGTTGTGAGGCTACCCCAAGGGGTTTTATAGTAGTGTTTGTATTGGAATTCGACTATTCCCTCCACTTCTGAGTCATTAATATCTTCTTGGCGGTAGATCTTTTTGTATCTAGCTCTGAATACCTGTCTTAATGGCCCGCTGCCCACTCCTTTCTGCCGTAAGTCAAACTTCTTGTCATGAATAGTGATGTCAATGGTCACCTCCCAGCCTTCCCATGCAGTAGCGCAACCTCTTATGTGCGACCGCGATCCTGATGACCTACCAGCCCTGCACAGAAAATTATTTCTGTGCAGCTCTCCTGTAGACTTGTTTATAGCCCCCCACCTTCTTTCAACTACTTGGAGCATTGAGACTGTGCTTTCCACAGATAGTCAGGCGGTCGCACCCTAGGTGCGAGACTTCAACTTCCCTTCTAGCCCAGGCTGTGGGCACCCTTCGAGTACCTTTATATCCAGTAAAGGGTTGCGGTCTATGCTCCTTTGTTCAGTAAGGTGCGGTTGTAGCCATGATAGCAGGGTCACAGCTTGTTCCAATGCAGTAGTAGGGTTGGCCAGGCCTGGTCCCCTTATACTTAGTTTCGCGCGGCCCACATGTGCGACTTCATTGTTCAGTGTGTTGATTTCTTCATCCAATATCACGCTTTTCCTCCTTAGCCGTGCCCATTGTTCATCGAGTTCGCAAAGTTTCAATCTCTCATGCCGAATGGCTCCCTGTAACTACCGAATTCCTTTACCTTGGTCCACGCGTCCTGTCTGAGCTGTGGAGGCTGTGGTTTGGGGGTTTTCTCTTGTCCTCTCGGTTTCATCTTGTCTCATCAATGATAGGATCACCCTCGCACTCCTCTTTTTTCTTATGGTCCTATAGGCCCACGAAACCCTTGGTATACGCAGATTCCCATTGGTTTGTTTTATCTTGCAAACTCAGTCCATGATCTCGTATGTTTTTCTGATTGCTTTGTCGCGAATGATTGGCAAAATGCGTTGCTTTCCATGTTGTCGTGGCAGGTTCTAATTTTTTGTTCTTAGTTGGGGAGGCGGTACAACATACATCTGCATCCCTAGTCGCAGGCAGGCGGTCAACCCACTTTGTCCTCCAAACCATATGTGCACCTGCCTTCTACATTCGCGCTAGTTCCACCTAGTCTTTTGACGTGTACTCCACCCTTGTGCAGTTTTTGAGCGTAGCACCCCTTTTTGTGCACCGTGTCGCTTCCGTTCTAGTATCACCTTTTCGTAATGGTCTACAGATTCCTCCACATTTGCTGCACCCCCATCTTTTGGCAGTTCCCTTGCTTCGGTCATCGCGCATCGCAGTGATCTGATCATCATATTACAATTCAACATTTCAACATTGTTACTTCATGGAATTGATTTTGCCAGTGCTCTATTTCTTCATCTAAATCCGATGTGCAGGAACTATCACGCTCCCATGAGATTCACTCGGCCAGTGCTGGATTCACCCGATCCTAGTCCTGCACTATTATCTGGTAGATGCAATTCAGTTCATCATCACTGTCTTCATCATGCATAGGTTCGGTGTAGCGTGCTCCTTCGGCTGGATCTAATGGAACTATTACACGGAGAGACTTTTTCTCGAATATCATTTTCCGTTTCTTTAGGTTGATGATTCCATTCATATATGGGGCCCAGTCTATTCCAAACAATGCGGGGTAATGGTTAGTATCATCCACAATTTCTATTACCTCAAAATCCGTTTTTGTGCCAGTGCCTTCGATGTCCACTGTGACTCCTTGTAATCTCCCCATGGGCAAGATCTTTTGTTGGTTCGCCATCCGTAATTGAATAGGAGACCATTGTAATGTGGGCCTACCCATGCATTCCCATGTTTGTTTAGGTAGCACATTCGCATTTCGAACCCAAGTCCAAGATGACCTGATCCATCTCAAAGTCACCAATCTATGTTGTCAATCGCATTTCCCGCCCGGTGTGCAAGGCATGCTTTCATAGTTTTCGGACCACACGTGGTTCGCCCAACCTTGCGCACCTAGTTATTAGCTCTTGTAATCACTTAACTACTTTATTGTCTCATAGTAGCTTCATGCATGTCTCTAAAAAGGTACTTAGCATAGAAGGATCCATTTCTGGCTCAGTTTGATCCTTATTACCTGAAGTAGAGGCCTCTGCGAAGCTCTTCTTAGCTTCTATTAATGTCTCCTTTGTGTGTTCCAAGTCAAACTCAGGTTGATTTGTAGGGGCTTTGTGAACCCATGCATTCTCGCCAGGTTGCTTCCCCTTATCTTCCCATGTGGTTGCACCACTTCTGAGCACCATGTTGACATTGGGGTCTTCTTCGCGCAGTTCAGATCTCATCATTTGGATGTTCTACATTAGAGTAGGCTGAAGCACCCCTTTCTCACATATTTGTGCAATTAGTGTGGGGAAATCTACCACTTCATGATCAAACTGATAACAGTACAAACAACATGTTCTCGTCGGGTTCGTATAGTCATGCGTGTAGTGCCCAGGTCCTCCACAATTGTAGTAGATTAATTGTCCACACCCTCATCCAGGTCCCATTCCTCCTCGTCCTCGTCCTCGTCCTTGGAACCCACCGCGTGCTATTGTTGCGGCTGGATCCTGACCTCGCGCCTCAGTCTTCATCCTGTAGGTAGGTGTTCGATCTGTCAACAATTCATAACTCCAACAGTTTCGTTTGTCGTGGCCCATCGATCTACAAAAACTGCAAAATAGTTGCCGGGGAGTCTGTGTGAACTTTTGCAATAGATGACAGTTGTCCATCGTGTGATTTCCTCCCACCTGACATATCGTGCACCAGAGCACAGGTGCCGTACTTAGCCTTGCCTGCACCTCTGGTCTCAACGGCATTGGCCCCCCCTGCTAGATAGTTCGCGAATACTGTACAATGATCCTTATCGTGACCCTGGATTTTACATTTTATGCACCACACTTCTTCTCGCGCTCCTGGCTGGGGCACCCTATCCTATTTCAAACTCTGCATCTCCAAGCATAGGTTTTGTATTTGCACGTGGATCTACTAGACTCCCAACGCAGGATCCTGTATCGGGGTTTCATGCAACCTCATCGTTATTTCCAATGCTTTTGCCTGGGTTGAAATATTCTACTGTGATAGCGCCATCCTTAGATGTGGTGTCAAAGACACCACAAAGCATGAGCGGTGTTGCGCATCGATCAGCGTCATGTTAGCCTCGCAGATCATGCACTTTAGTCTCTGATTTAGATCCTAGGGGGTTTCACCTGGTAGCATCACAATCTCCTTGAATTCGATGATCGACTGTGTCTCCGATTTCAGCCAGGTAAATTCTTTGTTTAATGCAATCTGGACTTTCGCTATCTCGACATTTGGATGATCATTCGAGTGCTTGATATACGAAGTCAGCGCGTGATCCTGCAGCGCAGTTACCAAGGTGGCCTTCTTAATGTTATCATTCATAACTCTGTGCGCTTCCCACACTGTTCTTACTACAAACCAAAACTGATCAGGATCTTTGCTCCCTACTCCTCTAAATACAGGTAACTTAATCGCGTTCACCATGCTAAACTGCTGGATTAGTGGAGGTGGTGTGGGCAAAGATGGGGGTGAAGGAGGTGACGCAAGTGGTGGTGTTAGCAGAGATGATAGTTGTGGAATGCGTTGCCTTATCAAACTGACTGCACTCCTTGGAGAATCCCAAGTGTGATCTTCGTTGCCCTCTCGTAGAGGCGAAATTAAAGGAGTGTTTCCTAACCCTTCGATATCCTTGTATTCCCTTTCGCTCTGCGTCGTTTCACTCATTAATGGATTCACATCACCCATTTTTCACACAGTACCATCTTAATCTAGGTTTTCAACGATTTGATGTACTTACCTCACGGTCCCTTGAGAAAACATCTTTCTTCTTTGCTGTAGCTGACAGTCGTGTCTATCGCAAATTCAATGATAAACCCTCCTATTATTTGATCCAGCCAATGATCTACGGCCCACGCGATCTTATCTTTAGATGCCTCTAGTCTATGCACCCACTCCGGAGTCCACACGATGGGCTGTTGAAGTATGCACCTTCCCTGGCTATCTGCTAGCCTTGCGATCCACTCATACAGTGCTGAAGAGAAAGACGTGAAGAAGATCTCGTGAATTTTTGTGTATATGTAGCGATCCAGCCACCTCATCTCAGATATCTATGGGGTTTTGTTTTCCTACACCAAGAACTCGTGAAGCTTCTGTTCCAACCAATCTTCAATCTCTTTCTTCGTAGGGTTCTGGTGTTCTGACATCAAAGATCCCCTAGGCAGATCCCAGTCCTGGTAACGGAACCATTTGTTGGCTTATTGGGGCCTGACCCAGGTTTGGAAGTGTTTTATCAAAAAAAATCCTGCACTACTGGCCCTTTCGGCAACAATCCGCGAAGCGCGGACTGAGTCTCACTTGAGGTAGTATGGGAGGGTGTTGGAACCAGGTTTCCGCACCCTAGGGATGTCTTAATGAGGATTGGAAGGTTTGCGAACTGATCTGCGCACACTACACAACTATTTGGCTCTAGTGTAGCTTTGTGACACGACGCTTCCTAGATTCCTTATTATTATTGTAGTTATTATAGAACTGATCTAATTCTTAGAGTCTTAATCAAGCATTCAATAATTATAACCAGCGTGTGCAACCATAAATATTAAAGATTTGCATAAAACCATAACATAAGAATAGACATACAGATCGGCGACCAGATTCACAATAATTCAGAAACACTTATCTTTATTAATGTTCTGTCTCATTACAATCTACTTCCACCCTGCACACTTAGCTGCAGGGGTCCACGCATACAACTGCGAACTCTACCAGGCCTCTGTGCACACAGCTGCAGAGCCTACACTAACTACTACCGACCACGGCACACACTTACAGACTCAGATCAATCTTGCCTTACAGACCTATACCTTTTGATCTTAATCAAAAGCTACCCTCTACCATTAGAGCCTCGCTCTATTTATACATTTTCATGGTCCGCGCACCATGGGAAAGCCGACTCGCTTTCATTATTTTACATTGTTTTCGGGTGGACAACCCTTTGACTTGACCTATTACATTTCGCGTTCCGCGCACTTCACAGAATTTTTACAATATTAATACCCAAAATTGTGGGCTTTAAGTCCCAAAACCGCTACGTGGGGGATCCGCTGCTCAACACCTAGCTTCCAAATTAATAAATAACATGTCCACACAAAGTAACTATGCACATGCGTTCGAAGAATAACTCTTGACAAAATTAGTCAGCACATGCCCACAAACATTTTGTAATAAAGATAGTTATTGCTCATGTTCTTGTCCAATACTAGAAATGACTAATATTGTTAATATAAAAAGAATTAAGAATACAATGCAGTTTGTGAGTGGTTTTATTTATCTCAACGTTAAATTACTTTATTATAAAAGCAAATTATAATAAGAGTTAAGATAATTTAGTTGACTAAGTTTAGTTCAAGTGGCCATAATTCTTTTTATTTGGGCCTAATTTTTGCATGTGACATGTTGAGCAACTCCTCCATGCTCCTCCACACATACATGTGACATATGAGCTCATAATGAGTAGTATTTCCAAGCTCTATTACAAAACATGTACTTTCTTCATATAAAATATACAAATATTTTCATATAAAATATAAATATATAAAAAAATTAAACAAATGTTTGGATTTAAATTTATTGTTCAAAAAATCTTTTAATTTTGTTACGAGTTTTTAGTATAGCATGCATGGTAGATAAATAACATGTCATCAACTTAATTTAGTTTATGAATTCCAACTTCTTGTTAAGAAGAGCTTTAATTTCTACAATGAAATCATTACAGTTTTTTGGTGACCCCTTGATGGTGGACAAGCATTCCACTTGAAATTAAAAGATATAAGGTTTTTTTTTTTATAGCTTCTTAATGAAGATGTAAGGTTATTTTTTATAACTTTTTAATGATAGATAATTTAATGTTAGATAAGTAATAAATACAATTTTTTTTTATTCAAATATCTAAGTGTCTAAATTACAGAACTATTGACTTTCACATAACATAATACTTTAACAATACACCCATCACCATCTATTTTACACTCCATAATAAATACATAATTTTAAACTAAATTTATGACATTATTTTCTAGAAGAACTTAGCTTTTAGTTTTTCTTCCCATTCACAATTTTTTTAATAATTGAATCGTGACAAATAAATGATGCAAAGAGGGACCTAATTCGCAGTCGATAGGAATCTTAAGAAAATCTTGACAGATAAATAATCCAAAGAGGGACGTAATTTTTTTTGTCAATAAGAGTCTTAAACAAATCTAAAAGAAAGGGGAGACTTGAGAATTTAGATGGGAAGTGTGGATGTAAAGTTAGTTCTTTTTCAATACGATATTTATTTATGTAATATGATGTAATGATGATTAGGTTTTGAAAAAAATATGTGGATGTAAAGTTAGTTCCTTTCTGATATCATATTTATTTATGTAATATTATCTAATGATTAGGTTTTACTTATGTAATATTATGCAATGATGATTAGGTTTTGGGAAAAATATTTTTTAAATGATAATAATGTTGGGAAAATGTTTTTTAAATGATAATAATGTTAAGAATGATTGAGTAATGTAAATATAAAAATGCAGAAGAATGAGTAAATATGGTATGTTAGGTTATAAACATAATTTTAAAATTATATTTTTTTAGTAAAATAAATAGTAAAAATGAAATATTGAAAATTTTGATATTTATAATATTTAGTGATATTTGCAATATATGTTTTGAAGATTTCGACATAAAATCTGGTTGGTAATTGTGGGAATCATAAGTTTGAGTTGGAAATTCTCCATAATTTGAGATTCATTTTACAACCAGGGATGAGGGTAATGTGTAATTCCATCCTTACTCAATGTAGAGATGACACATCCTCTTAAAATAAAAATAGAATATTCTAGAAAAGTAATTTCAGCTATAATAAAAAAATAAAAATGAATATGTTATGCATGTTTAATTAGTTGTAAAAAAAAAAAATGTTTTTATGGTTAAAATATTTTAAGTAATCAATATTTTACAGTTTAGATTTTTCTAAATATATGTTTTTTTATAGAAATCCAACAAAGATTTTCTTAACTTACAAATTTAAGTTAGTACTATATGTAAATTTTTTTTCAAATTTTATATTCTAAACAAATACACAACAAAAAATTTGATTCCTTTAGCCTCATATTACACTCGTGATTAAAATAAATCTATATAATAATTAGATAACACTAATTTGTTTTGGGATGAGAACTAGCCTGTGATTTTCTTATTGGAAGTGATATTCATAATTGTAAGTGTTCATGAGAAGATGTTTACCAACACATATTATGCCTTTTGACCATATTCAACTAGATTGATTTTTTTTGGTATTCACTGTTCCGAAATAAAATAAAGAACGTTGAAGTGACATAACTGTATTTTTATATCTCATTGTTTTGTGCCTAATAGATGTGAATCTCCCCCACCTCCATAACAACTCATCATTCTATTCCTGCAAATTGCAGATCCCTCCCACTCCCATCACAAAGTGCCAACTGATTGTGATTAAATTGAACAACGCTCATCTTGCCAATCTATTACTACTATCCAATTAAATAATATAAAATATATTCAATAATTGATAAATTAGATAGATCAATAATTTAAAGATTTAATAAAATTTGAAATATCAAAAAACCATAAAATTTACAATATCACACAAATAAAATACTCACTCTAAATCTTATTATAAATGGCTAAACATGTCCATTGATATCCTTTAAATTCAAACTAAAATTAATAAAAAAATAAACCTTACTCTCAATTACCAAACTACCAACCTAAAACTACAATCCAGCAATACTTACCCAATATTTATTACATTTAATTAAAGATATATTTCAGTCTAACAATAGTCACTAAACCCTTGTTGCATTTAATAATTTTCAAAACCAGTGGAATGATGAAGGCCAGTTATGGAAGGTCAAATATTTTCTCTTGAATGTTCAAGATAGAATATTTTTCACTAGTCAATATTACACTTTTTAAGTTTATATGAATGTGTGCTATCTAAAGCGCAACGGGACCAAATATGTTTTTAAAGTTTATAACTGTTACCTATAATTAAATTGCATATTGACATTAGAAAATTTTTAGGTTGACTGCACGCTGGACCACCTCTCAATATAGTTAATTTTCTAAACACTTGGTTTACTTTTTCTTCAATCGATGACATATTAAAATATAAGCATGATGTAATGTTAATTAATTATGTAATTTAAAAATTATATAAGTATATTAAAAATAGTTGGTGTGAGGTGAGAAGGTACTTTGATATTATATAGCAAGAATAGAAATAAGAAATAAAAAAAGTGTATAATAATTGTTAAGTTTTTTTTGTTTTATATATATATATAATATTATTTGGGAAGAGATTTTTTTGGATGTTTTGTTTTATTTATTTATTGTATTCACATGGATTTTATGTTTGTTTAGAAAATGGAGGGGAATGAATATTCAAGGGTTTACAGAAATAAATCAGGTGTTGGATGCCATGGAGGGGTATAAGGGGGGAGCACCACTCCTTCCTATAGTCAGGTAGTCTCCAGCTGCTGCAAGAACCCACTGGAGGCTGAAAAAAGTTTTTCAGGAGGACGGAAACTAGGCAAACGAAGACTCACAGGAGCAGAATAATAGGAGGGAGGAAGCTAGAAGAGAAAAAGGGGAAGAGAAAAAGAATCAGGAAACAGAAAACAAAAAAGAAAATGGTCCATGTAAGCCTAAGACCACTATTATACCCAGAGTGGTGTTAAGTGATCTAGCACTGCACGTGCACATGGATCACATGGCGAATTACGCAATCATTTGTAAATTCATGGGGTTATGGCCAACGGAGAAGGCGCTATAGGCATGGATTAAAAATCACTGGAAACCAAAAGGGGACATAGACCTAAACCTTGGATCAAAGGGTTTCTTCACTGTAGTTTTCACTAATATTGAGGATAAAGACATGGTGTTTGAAGGAGGGCCCTACTTTTATGCAGCTGCAGGCCTCTATATGCTGCCTTGGATGATGAATTTTATCCTCGGAGTGCGAGACTTTCACTTTGGTCCCGGTTTGGGTATGGCTCTACTCATACCACTAGATTACTGGCAAGCAGAATCATTATCTGCAATAGGAAACAAACTAGGGTGTTTTTTTTAAATATTTGAGGCAACTAGAAGGGGAAAGTATACTTCCTTTGCCCTTATATGTGTGGAGATGGATCTCTCTGAAGCACTATCGGATGAAGTGATCCTGGAAGTTTTTGATGAAGAATGGGTACAAGCAGTGGATTATGAACATGTTCTTTTTAGATGCCGCAAATGCCATGAACATGGGCATACACCTATTCAAGGACTACCCTCTCAACAATACAAAGAGCAAAAGTAAAGCTTTAGCAGGGAAAGAAACTGATAGCTTTCACAAGGTGGGAAATAAAGGTAAAGGAGGGAAAATATTACAAAAAAAAAACAACAACGAGGAAAAGAAGACAAGCTAGAATAGGTATAGGGTACTAGAAGAAGAAGAGGAGTTAGAAAAGACAAATTAGACCATGGAGGACAACCCAGGGGAGAAAGAAAAGGAAGAAAATATGGAGGAGATACAAGATATTGACCAACAAAAGGAGACTATGATGAGCAACATGGAACTTTAAAGGGACCAGGAAATGAACCCGAGTGAGGTGGAAATGGAGGATCATGAACTGTGGGATATTCTTAAAAGAGAACATCAAGATCTAGAAAAATTCTTGAAACAGGGAACCATGGAAGGTATGGATTCATTACCTCAAGAGGAGTTTAAGAGAGTGCAGCAGCTGTTTTTGTGAAGAACTCAACCAAAAGGGTTGGGAGGTAAAAGAAACCTCGAGAGACGGGAGAATGGAGGGGTGAAACCCTGAAAACCACATCAGAACTCGCTCCCAGAAACCCAGGAAGGAAAAGGGGTAGAAAGAAACAAAATGAGTTATTGACAGAATGTGGAAAACTAATGATAGATTCAGGTAAGATGAAATATCTAACTAGCTACTCTTTTACAAATCTTTCTTAATGAAGCTCACATCTTGGAATATTAGAGGTCTAGGAAGTAAAAGGAAGCAAAGGAATCTTAACAATAGAATGAAATAAGAAACACTAGACATGATTTCATTCAGGAAACTAAATGTTCAATTCAAAAAATAAGAGAAATACATAGCAAACGGCTTAATAGATATGAATTTCTAGAAGTCAAAGTAGAAAAAATAGCAGGAGGTATTCTCACACTTTGGAACCCTCAAAGAATAGGCATAATGGATGCTGAAGCATCTAGGAATTATTAATCAGTGGTTATTCAGCCTTTGGGAGACAGGGAAACTTATTTAATCACAAATGTTTATGGTCCACAGAAACCTAATGACAAACTCAAACTGCTTACTTCTCTAGAGGATCTAAGAGATAGAAATTTAGGAATACCATGGATTCTCGGAAGGGACTTAAACATGATCAAATCCCTATCAGTAAAAAAGGGTGGGACCAGAACTCTAGGAAGAGACTCTATAGCATTTCAGAAATTTATAAACAACATGAAGCTAGTTGACACATATACAAGTAATGGCCTCTTTACCCGAAACAACAAAAGAGGAGGAGCATCTCAAGTGGTCTCAAAGCTAGATAGATTCATTATCTTAGAGGACCTTATGCTCACAGGCCTTGATATAACAGTGAGGATTCTCCCCTTTGCGGCTTAGACCGTTGGCCTATTCAACTTGAGGCATATTGTATAGGAACCCAAAAAAATAGACCTTTTCAATTTGAAAATATCTGGCTAACCCATCCAAACTTTATTAGCAACATTGAAAAATGGTGGAAAGAAGATTTGTAGATCCAGGGGACGAGAATGTTTCTATTACACAAAATATTGATACATATCAAAATCAAACTCAAATATTGGAATAAGAATGAGCTTGGTAATATTTTTGAAGCTAAAAAAGTGGTTGACAGGTAAATGTAGGAAATTAATCAGACCATAATCATCGATGGCTTTGATGGGGAAGAAATGAATAGGCTAACAAACATCAATAGGAATGGGAGGACTTATGAAAAAAAGAGGAAATATTTTGGAGACAAAAATCAAGAGTAGAATGGCTAAAAGAAGGGGATAGAAACAAAAGGTTTTTCCACAGATCTACAATGGAGCACAAGTCTCACAATAGGATCTGAACAATTAAGGATTCCAGAGGAAACCATCTCAATACCAACAAAGAAATCGAAGTTGTGTTGGTCCAACATTCAAGGCATAGCGGAGGAACATCTCTTAGATAGATCACAATTTATCAATGACTTCACAAAGCACATTCCTAAGCTAGTAACAAGATAAGACAATTATAATCTTAATAGGCCGATGAATAAAGATGAGGTTAGTGAAGTCATCAAAGATATGTAGAATGGAAAAGCACCAGGCCCGAATGGTTTCAATGTAGATTTCTTTAAAGCATGTTGGAGTATTTTCAGGTAAGACATATTGAATGTGGTGGAGGTCTCCAGGAATAATAGAATAGTATTGAAGGTGCTCAACACATCCTTCATCTCCTTGATTCCAAAACAGGACAATGCTATGACACTAGATAGATTTAGACCTATAGCTTTATGCAATATGGTGTATAAAATAATTTCCAAAATAATTGCCAACATACTTAAACCCCTTCTTTTTACTGAGGTTTCTGTGGAGAAAACGGGATATGTGGAGGGCAGACAAATTCTCAATAATATCATTCAAGCTCATGAGGTGGTTCACTCAATGATAAGTAAAAGGCAGGCAAGAATGATTATGCAACTGGACCTAGAAAAGGCTTATGATAAGTTAAATTATGCCTACATCAGGAAGGTCCTTCTATCTTATGGATTTGACCACAACTAGGTAAGGTGGGTAATGACCATCAACTGGGTAAGGTGGGTAATGGCCATGATGGCTACCTCTAGTTTTTCAATTTTAGTAAATGGTTCTCCATCAAGGACCTTTAATCCTTCAAGAGGCCTTAGGTAGGGAGATCCTCTCTCCCCCTTTCTCTTTATTCTTATGATGGAAGGACTAGGCCGAGCTATCAAGTCCGCTAAAGAAGTAAGGTACGATCCAGGGTCTCAAACTATCTGGGAACAAATAGGATTTAACCCATTAAAAAATTTTAGATGACACCATGCTATAGGGCATTCCCATGGTCAAGGAAGCATTGGCTTATAAACAAATCCTGAGAGACTTTGCTATGGCGGTGGGTGCAGAGGTAAGCCTCTCCAAATCAAATATTTTCTTTTTCAACACTAACATTGCCATTCAGAGAAACATTTCCATAATTTTGGGCTTTCAAAGAGATATGCTACCATCCAAATATTTGGGAGTACTGCTCACAAAGAAACCTCTGAACAAGATAGTATGGGAGCCCGTGATTAATAAGTTGTAGGACAAAACTCAAAAATAGACAAGCAAGTCTTTGAACATGGTAGGTAGGCTGGTGCTTATAAAAGTTGTCCTTCAATTAGTTCCCATCTTCATGTTTTCAGCCCTTCCAGCTCCAAAAGGAGTTATGAAACAATGCAGAAATATCCAAAGAGATTTTCTTTGGGGCAAAGGGGAAGAAAAGAAGAAATGGGCCTTGGTTTCCTGGGAAAAGATATGTAAACCTAAAACACACTGAGGTTTAGGACTAGATGATCCTGAAGTGCTAAACAAGGTTTTGGGGGAAAAATTATGGTGGACATGGATAAAAGATTCAGATGCTCCTTGGGCACAAATATGGAACCAGAAATATGCTAGTAATTGGCAAGATAAGGACCATATAAGAATGTCTGGAATCATAAAAGGTCCCCACATGTGGAATAAAGCTTGGGAGAATAGAGGCATAGTTCAGAGAAATAGCTTCTGGGAAATTAAAGATGGAGACCTTGCATGGTTTTGGGAGGATAAATGGAAACAAGAACCTAAGCTGTTAAGAGAATACTTTGCAGATCTCAAGCATGATACTGATACCAAAGGGTTACTCCGAGTAAATGAATTTTGGGATCAGAAAAATAGCGAAGGAAAATGGCGAACTTGGAAGGAAATGGATTACAGGGATAATGGCCTCTTGAAAGCACAGGCTGATGCTCTAACAACCATCCTGGATCAAAGAAAGACTTGATATCAGCTGATTCTGACCAACTAAGATGGGTAAATAACAATGAAGGTACCTTTAACCTTAAGAGGCAAAACGCATAGCCCTCGAGCTTGATTCTACAAACCGGATGCGGTTTGGAAGACTCTTTGGATGAACCAAGGATGGATGAAAACTAAAATGTTCATGTGGCTAGTACATCATAAGAAAATTCTAGCCTGGGAGATCATCTAGAAAAGGGGTGTTTCTGGATCATCCATATGCCAATTATGTGAATCAAAAGAGGAAACTATGAAGCACCTTCTCAACCTCTGCATATTTACTTCCACGTTGTGGGATGAAATTGCCTCAATATTCAGACAAACAGATAGGGACAGAGGAAGCATTACCAATACCCTAAGAAATTGGAGGAGAAACTTCTCTGATTATGAAATCGTAAACAAAGATTGGGATTTCGCTCCTAGCTTCCTAATTTGGGATTTCTGGAAAGAATGCACCAATATAATTTTCAAAAATAAAAAGAGTTCATCCCAGAGTATCATGGAACAAATTTTAAAATAGCTCAAGGAGACGGTTGGGACTTTAATGAAAACAACCCCTAAGAACCTCCCTTCAAATGCTGATGTGCATATACTACTTCAGATAGGTATGCAGGGGCTTATTCCTTAGGGAAATAATAGATTGGTAGGGCATCCAGTCACTGATAAAGATTTCTGGCATCCAACCCCTCAAGGATATATGAAATGTCACATAGATGGGGCCTCAAAAGGAAATCTGGGCATGGATGGTTATGGGGGAGTGATAAGGGATGAAAAGGGCTATGTACAATACATTTTTCATTGTAATTTGGGCAGAGCCACAAACAATATGGTGAAGCTAATGGCCCTAGAGAAATGTTTAGAAATCCTGAAGAATGAAAATCTTCAGAACATAATAATTGAAGCAGACTCTGAGTTGATTATCAATTCGGTCAAGAGAATCTATTATGGTTCGGCTCCGAAAAAAGTCTTGAGACATTGGATGATTCTTTAGGTCTATCAAAGGATCCATCTCCACCTTTAAAACATGAGAACCTTAAGGTTCACACATGTGTCTAGGACTGCCAATAAATTAGCGGATATACCAGCCAATAAAGGCTCTCTGTGCTAGGAGCAGCAATAAGTATAAATGGAAAGAGGTTCCCAGGGTATATTGAAGGATGATTGTCTCAACCAAGTGAATGTGGATTGAGAAATCCATCAGAACAGGGGATGCTAGCAGATCACAAAAATTGGGTTTTAGAAGATTCACAATCAACAGGAAGAGGTTATCCTGGGGTAATTTTGAAACGACATTCAGCCCTTTGTCAGCTATATTAGCCCAGAACAACTCAGACCCAGGGTTCTAGTGTGGGTGATGATGTACAACAAGAGGATTTATTTAATCTATATTTCTCTATAGACCAACTCAGTGTTGCTTTGCAGGGAGATGGGGTGGGGAGTTTCCAGTCAGAAGGAACAATGGAATTCCCACCATAGATATGGTTATGTCGGTAATGGATGCAGCGAATTAGAAAATCAATGATTTTTTAATTCATACCATGGCTATGATGGTTTTCGGGTTTTTGGAAAGCTTCATTACCTGAAGTAGTTTTCTTGAAGTGAGACCAATGCCACTCATTGATCGACACTTGTCGTAGGAAGGAAAGAGAATATCGCCTTTATCGGGTGGGTATTCCTCCTCCTTCTCTTCCATCCAATATCCCTCTCAACCATTGGATCAAATGGTTGAGGATTAATGGCCGAGATTCAAGGTGCATGTTGGTGGGTCTGAGTCAGACTCATCGTTTCCTCAGTGGACCTGAAATCTTCTAGGTATAAGATCTATTTCTTCTTTATGTCCACCACTAGTTTTTTTTTAGCGCCCTCAAGGTGGTTTTCAATTCATCGTGTGCTCTCAACTCTGGAAGTGGTTTCCTAGAAATAAGCTCGATGCCACTCATCACGCAACACATGGCTCTAGCAGGAGAGAGAATACCGCCCTCATCGGGCGGATATTTTCTTGCCTTCTTTTCTACCTGATATCTATTTTAACCATTGGACCTTACAGTGGAGGATCAATGGCCCAGGATCACTGTGCATGTTGGGGGCTTTAGATTAGATACTTGGTTTCCTTAGCAGGCCTGATTTCTATTTTCTGTGGGCCATATATCCTTTTTAATTACACTGCTATGCGGGAAGGGGTCATGTCATTTTGAATCATTTAGTTTCTTGCTCGTTGAATCTTGGAGGGCGGGTCGAGTGATTCGGTAGTCTCTTGGCTTAGGTCACGAGTCGTTGGCTCTTTTCTTAAGGCGCCTAGAAATAGTCTTATCTCTGGCCATTTTCCACCCTGGGTTTTTTGTAATTTATGTAATATATTTTATTCAGAGAAATGGAAAGAAGGTTTGACTCTTGCATAAGCAAAAAAAGAAAATAAGCTAGTACATATTTAAGGTCTTTATTTTGATTGGTGGTTTAACAAAGAGGCCTTGTATTAATGAGTAAGATAGCAAGGATGCCTGACTAAGTCCTACATATTGTGGGTTTCATGAAGTTTAGAGTTGTGATGGCTTTCACGATGCTAAGAAAGTAAGTTTATTAAAGTGATAACAAGTTTTTTTTGACTCCATGCTTCTTCTACTGCACAATAAAATAGAGCTTTTGCATAAAGTTAGACAAATTATAATGAGAGAACTTAGATTTTACCTTAAGTATTTTGCATCTCATAACAATAATTTATTCAACTAGGACCTTTTCCCCCTACACTTCAACTTTGTCTCTAGAAAATATCTATCATCTGTTGCTCCTTAGCATGCTTCACAATATCTAGAAACCTTTTTGTTAACCCAAAGGCACTAGTTCTCATCATGTACATGCATCTCTAATAGTAGACATACCAAAATTTTGGCTCATAGATATTAGGAATAAATGCACCTCATAAATTTCCCTAGTACATTTTTGTCCTAATATAGATGGAATCTCAAATGACGATTTATCCTTTAGATCAATTAATGTCATTCCCTATTTGGTTTTTACATAGCATAATTTTGGAACTTAAACACATCGGTGGAACATTTTTTAGATCACTTGATATGATTTATCCTAGTAAAAAAAAGATTTACAATCTGGATAGATAGATAATGTTCCATCAAGTAAATTTTGTTCCCTAGGATATCAGTGTATTAGGTATTAGGGATTTATCAATATTATACTCTTAACAAAGTCCCATCCTGATTCAATACGTGTAACCTTGCTAATGGAACCTTGAAATGTCAAGAGTTTGGGAGATTGAGATACCCACGATCAGGAGTTATGGTGTCGATTGATTGGAGTTCCAGAGTTTCCATAAACTATGAATTTTTTTTTTTAATTAAAAGACCCAATATGTTTATATCCAAACACAAACTTAAATGTTATGTCAATTCAGGAGAAGGGTCTTGGGATATTGTATTTTTAGAATTTAAACTTAAAAAATCATTACTGATGACCCGAATTGAGATGGGAAGTTTGCTCCATAACCTTACAACACTAGGATACCTTTGTCTAGTCAATAACCTTCGATAGATTGCTACTTCTACTTATTTTCTTAACTTTACCTTGATATTACAAAATAAAAGATAAATACTCAAAAATCGATCTATAGAGAAATAAATACCATGTGACTATGAGTTGAAAGATTTCCAATCCTACAATATCTAAACACATAAAGAACAAAATATTTTTCTCACAATTGTACTTTGTATTAATTTAGAGACAAACACATAAATTAGAGAGGGATATACACTATGTAGAGGAATAAACAAATCACCTCATTACAACAAAACTATGTATATATAATTTCTCTGAAATATGTACCTACCTCTAATTTCTAAATCCTCTCCCTTTTTTTTTTTGGCTAAATTCACTAGTTTATACTTGGCCTAATTTCACATGGTTTGGGTCCTCCTTTGTCATTGCCACAATTTAATACATGATTAAAGGCTTACATAAATACTATGAAGACGAAAATTTTAGATTACAACTAATCCTTACAACTCCATAAGTTCTGTAACTAATTACTAAAGCAACTCTTGACTATAACCTCTTATGGATCAAACCTATCTTCTAAATATTATTTATACCCATATGAAAATATTATCCTTCTACAAAGAATTTTCCTTCTTTGGTGCTCTTTGCCTACAATCTCAGTTATCGAACCAACCTTTAAACAATGGTTTCGGTAGAAAAATTCTCAATCTTATCCACCAATCTAAATTAAGGGAACCCACTCCCTTTGGTAAAGGTATATTTGACCTTCTAGAGGTGAAAAATTGAATACAAGGAGATGCACTTGCAACATTACTTCAAGGGTGGCTTTGAAATAAAAATGCCCATTGTTGGGTAGTTGATGCTCCATTAGTTAATATTTACCATGCTTAAATTATAGTAAGGTGTGTTTCTTTTAGATGTTTTTACGTTGGATATATGTACATGTTAGAATGTGAACCTAGGGCCAAATTCAACTTTGGGCAACACATTGACCAAAGATGATGGTTGGAAGAAGAATCATTTTCCAAGAGGACCAAAATTGACCCTGGAAGCACTGAATTCAAATAAGGAGAAGTATGCTTTTAATGTTAAGCTCACAAAATCACATTTGGTTAAGGTTGGCTCAGGGTCAAATTGGAAAAATTGTTCCCCCTCCAATGTATATAGATAAAGGAGACCCTCAACCTCATTTGGAGCATAAAAAAAACAACATTTATTCTCTCTCCTTATTAATTGGTATGTAAAAATTTGGGGCAACCTATCATTCTTCACATGTGTGAGTTCTTGGAGCTGTTTTTGACCTGCATTGACTTTTTGTTTGAGGATACCTTAACCAACGTTCACTTTTGGAGTTTTGATGAACCCAAGCAAGATAAAAACAAATGACCAAGGCATTTGTTGACAAGGACTAGTCTCCATAACTGCTACTTCATATTTCAAGTCTAAGGATAAGCTTAATGACAAATTAGATTATCATTCCTGGAAGATGGCACTTGATTTGACCTTGGAGGAGCATGAAGTATTGGACTATGTGCAAGGGAAAGTGGTAGAGCCTCCTTCAAACGCACCTACTGCTGCTAGAACCAAGTACAGAAAAGGTGAGGTCAAAGCTAAGAAAATTTTAACTAACTCCCTTCAAAATAATTTGGTTGCCTATATTTCTTATTTGGAAACTTCTAAAGAGATGTATGAAAAGTTGGTTTGGTGTTCAAAGTGAACAATGCAAATTAAATCCTTTTTCTCAAGAAAAAGTTGAAGGATATTAAGATGGATAAAGGAGAGTCTATCCAATCCTATTTTATGTGAATAACTCAAGTCAAGAATGGCCTTCTATCTATTGGAGAAGTTACTGCTATTAGGGAACTCACTCTCATTACTCTTGGAGGTCTTTCAAGATCATGGGTTTGTCACCACCATTCTCAATAATGACAGGATACTTGGTTTTGATGAGCTATTGGCTAGGTGCACTCAAGAGGAAACAAGACTAATGGAGAGAGATAAATCATCTAATGGAAACAAACCTACTTATTTCTTTGCACATGCTAGAAGGAAAAATGATTCAAGGAGACGGGGTCAAGGATCTAAGAAGGGATTCAAAGGAAGAGGAATTTAAAGGAATATTCTATAATTGCAAAAAGTTCAGCCACTATGCTAGAGAGTGTCCTCACAAGAAAAATCCTCCAAGGGATGAAAACAAGAACAAAAAAAATTATAAAAGAAATAATGATCAAAGAAACAACAAGTACAACAATAAAGGAAAAAGGAATGCTCTCTCTGCCCGAGAAGGAAATAATTGACCTCCAAAGAGGACAAGGAATTCCAAGTATGATGAAAATAATGTTGTAGAAAAACAAGATGAGGTTTATCTTATTTCTTCTCTATCTACTGCCTCTCCTCTGGATACTTTGAATGATTGATGAATTGATAGTGAAGCCTCCAGGAATTTCATTGGATATAAGGAGGCCCTCTCAAATTTAGTTGAGAGAAAAATTAATCTAAAGATTATTCTTCAAGATAATGCCACCTACCCCGTAAAAGGGATAGGAATTGTCACTCTTCAATTGAACTATTTTCAAACCATACATGTTCAGGAAGTCTTGTATGTGCCTGAATTGAAGAAGAGCTTGGTGTTTATTTCTGCGATGGAGGACAACGACTTCAAGGTAGATTTCATTGATGGAAAGGTACGTGTATGGAATATAAACTTCAAATATGGTTCTACTCTTGGATTTAGGGTTGATGGTATTTATGAAGTTGGAGGAAGTGATTTGGGAGCATTGACAAGTGATACCTCTATTCAATGTTAGCTATGGAACTAGAGATTTTTCTATTTACGTTATAAAGCCTTACCTGAGGTAAGGAATATGGTCACATGAATTCTCAAGTTTCATATGAACCAACGAGTATATCAAGATTTTCCAGATGGGAAACATATAAAGGAACGATTCCCTTCTAGTGAAAGCAAGACAATTGATATTCTCCAATTGATCCATTCTGACCTGTTTAGTATCTTTATTGTAACTTCATTAGGAGGACACTTATACTATGTAATCTTTGTGGACGACTTCTCACACAAAACATGGATTTATTCCTTGAAAAGGAAGGATGAAGTTTTCAAATGGTTCCACTCTTTCAAAGCATTGGCAGAGAATCAAACTAGAAATAAGATCAAGATATTGAGGACTAGAAATGGAATCAAA
This sequence comes from Pinus taeda, assembly GCA_000404065.3. Taxonomy (NCBI): domain Eukaryota; kingdom Viridiplantae; phylum Streptophyta; class Pinopsida; order Pinales; family Pinaceae; genus Pinus; species Pinus taeda. The sequence goes on along the minus strand of APFE030495245.1, from coordinate 18,959 downwards.
TATCAATCTAATGAATTCAATGACTTTTATAAAGGGGAAATCATTAAGAGGGAGACAATTGTTCGATATACTCCAGAGCATAATGGTGTTTTCGAAAGAAAGAATTGAACCATTATGGAAGCCACCTGTGCCATGATTTATGGTCAAGGACTACCGAAATCCTTGTGGGGAGAAGCTTCTTACACTATTGTATATGATCAAAATAGAATCCCTCATCAACCTTTAGATTTAAAGAAAGCTGAATAAGTCTTCGCTAGTAAGAAACCTCACCTTTATCATTTTAGAGTCTTTGGTTGTCGTGTGTATTTTCATGTGCCTAAAGAGAAAATGAACAAGTTGCAAGCTTCTCGGAAGAAAGGTATATTCATTGGATACAATGAAAATAAAAAGGAATATAAAATTTATGTACCTGGTCAAAGAGAAGTAGAAGTAACTAGAGATGTTACCTTTGATGAAGACAATACACTTAGGAAAGCCAAACATCTCCCCATCTCAGGGAAGGATGATGATGCTACAGAAACAAGCAGAACCTTTGATGGATGAACCAATGCCCGATGTTGATGTTGTGATGGATCCTCTTGATCTACCTCCTTGTGAACCCTCTGCCTCTTAGAAAACACATTTATGGCTCAAATATACACTTGAAGATGCAAAAAAATATTATGCTCCAAGAGGAATATTTCGAGAAAGTAAGAAGCCCATGAGTACTATTATTCAAATTAAACCTTGCACTTTCAAATAGGTCATAAGGTACCTAGTATGGAAGGATATTATGTTTGAGGAATATGAATTGATCATGAAGAATTATATCTAGGAAGTGGTTCCTAGACCCAAAGACAAGTTTGTGGTCACTTCAAAATGGATTTAGAAAATTAAACATGGAGTTGATTGAAGTGCTGAAAAATATAAGGCAAGGTTAGTGGCTCGTGGTTTCTCTCAAAAGGAAGGAATTGACTATGATGAAATATTGCACCAATTTCTTGATACACCACTATCTGATCCCTAATTTCTCTAGCTATTAATCAAGGGTGGAGCCTACTACATCAAATGGACGTCAAATTTGCATGGCTCCCTTAAGGAGGAAGTCTACTTGGAACAACCTCAGGGGTTTGAATTACATGATCGAAGGACACATGTATGCAGGTTGATGAAATCCCTCTATGAGTTAAAGCAAGCCCCTACAACTTGGTATGAGAGGATTGATAGCTATCTTATGAAGTTGGGATTTATAAGGAGCTATGTTGATCCAAACCTATACTTTAAGGTTGAAAGGGAAATGTCACTTATTCTGGTCTTGTATTTCAATTATCTATTTCTGATTGGTGCATACCCTCTCCTTTATCAATGCAAGAGGGAGTTGACTTATGAATGCAAGATGAAGGACCTAGGTTCGATGCATTACTTCCTAGGCCTATAGGTTTGGAAAAAGTGAGGCAAGATTTTTATTTATCAATGGAAATACATTGTGAAGTTGTTAGAAATATGTGGGATGGTCGAATGCAAGTCTATGACTACTTCAATGGAACTAAACTTCAAAAATCTATGCGAAAGTGTTGGTAGTACCGAATTGGAAAATCCTTCTAAATATAGACAACTTGTGGGGGCCCTCATGTTCTTGGTAAACTCTTTATTGGACATATCCTTCATTGTAAATAATTTGAGTCAATTTATGGTTGAGCCTCATCATATACATTGGATTTATGAAAATATCTCTTAATATATCTTCGTGGCACTATCAACTATGGTATGAGATACACTGTTAGGAATCTAAGACTACGTGGATGTTCAAATATTGACTAGGCTGACAATGGTGGATAGAAAAATCACACTAGGATGTTTCTTCTCTTTGGGATCTACTTCAATTTCTTGGATGAGAAAGAAGCAGAAATCAATTTCTCTAAGCACTGTCGAGGCTGAATATATTGTAGCTAGTATGGCTTGTTGTGAAGCTATTTGGTTGAGGAAGCTCTTTAGTGATCTATTTGAGCATATGTTGGATACCATCATCATTTATTCTGATAACTAAAGTGGAATTGACCTTCATAGAATCTCGTGTTCCACAACAGCTCGAAGAATATTAATATCAAGTACCGCTTTATCTAGGATATGGTACAACGAGGAGCAATGATGCTATAACACATCAGGAATGATGAACAGGTTGTTGACTTACTCATGAAGACCTTGGGGAAGGCCAAGTTATTATCCTTCTAAGAGATACTTGAAGTCATGGAAATACCCTTCCATGAGGGTGTTGCTTGAGTTGGACATTGAGCTCTGAGAGCTCTTGGAGGCTTGGGGCACTTATTGGAGCTCTATGAGCAAAGTGTGAATGTCACCCTACCCTATGAAGTATATACCCCAACATGATTGAGCACAGGGTGAGTGGTTCACCTTCCCCTATGAATGAGATATGAATAGGATGAGTGGTTCGCCTTTTCCTATGGCATATGAGCAGGATGAATGGTTAACATTCTCCTATGAATGCCCCAACATACATCCTACCCTTGTAGTTTGGTACTCTTGGGAAATACCTCTAATTTGCCAAATTAGTTGGGTTAAGTGGTTAGGGATCATATCACTATAGAGGGATGCATTGTGTACAGTCGTATTCCCTTACTAGGATGCATGATGTTCAACAAATTAATTGCTCATGATCAAGTTTGATTGGGGTTCAACTGTTGGTCCCCATAATACTAGTGATTACCCCATTACTATTGTAGTTGTACCCCTTATTAATATTGTTGTGCCCCTATTGTGCCCATATTGTTACTATTGTGCTCCATAGAAGCCCACTATTGTTATTATTGTGCCCTTACACTATTATGGTTATGTAGGCTCTGATTATGTTATGACCCCTTAGACTCCTATATATAGAAAGGAGGTCTTTTCATTTGTATCATCCAATAATTGTTCATTTATGTAATGTAAAGGAGCTTTCCCCCTCAAAGAGGCTGAATTATAAGACGTTGATCTATCTTTTCTATCTATTCTTGAGATGGTTTCATAACATTTGGTATCAGAGCTTTGGATTCTAGGGTTTCGCTGCTTCAAACAGGTCATCGTGGAATTTTCGCTATAACTTGTTTCTTACGACGTTTCAAAAGTTGAAAAATAAACCCATTTGAGAAGACATCGCACTAAATCTTGGGTACAAATTTCAGAGCATTTTATGCTATAATTGCGGAGATATGATTTGAGGAAGTTGGTCTTTTTGCAGACTCCTGAATTACATTCCAAACAGGTGACTTGGGGAAAATCGTCATAATTGTTTCTCTGAGCATTGGATTGAAATTTCGTAAAAAGGTGTAGAAAGAGGACGGACTATAGTTTCTTCTATATATTTTTCAAAGCCAGAGGTCGAAACAGTGACTCGTGGAACGTCGTACAAGTTCGCTCTACTGAATTAGTCTATAATCAGTTCACTGTGGGAGATTTGGCATAACTCGTCATTGGAGAATCCAATTGGGGTCAGACTGGTGGCATTGGAAAGAGGACACAGAGGGATACCGCAGGTCGCAATTTCAGAACTGGACGATCCGAAATTATAGATATACATCAGAGGCAATATTGAGCTCCTACAAAGTGAAAAACGGTGTGTATATTTTTTAAAATGTTTGCTTAAGCTTCGTTTGAAAATTTATTTTGAAGGAATTAAAAGGGCATAGTGAAGCATTATTATCAGTAATTGGTGTCTCGAAGAAAGAAAATGGAAACACCTAGTAGGTGACCTAAAAGCTCTAGCATGGCTCATGAAGAAGTGGAAGAAATGTAACATGATATATCAAAATTACGAGACCAAGTGCAACAAGTGTCACTTGCACAAAAAGGAACAGAATCTAAGATGAATTGTTTAAAGAAAGGTTTAGAAGCTAAGATGAATGAAATGGATGCTAAGATGAATGATGTAGAATCTAAGATGGATGATTTGAAGATAGATTTGAAAATAGACATGGAAGAATTGAAGATAAATATGAATAAGTTGCTACAAGAAAGGGTCACCAAGGGTGAAAGTGTAGTAAAGGAAACTCATGATGAGAACAAAAGAAATATTAATCATGATTCCATAGACTCTAATGTTGGATCGAAGACCCACCATATTCCAAAAATCAATATGAGGAAGTTTGATGGCAAGGATAACGCAACATGGATATTACAAATGGAGCAATTTTTCGATCTCAATAATGTGCAAAACACACAAAAGGTACGTATGGCAACTTTATATTTGGAACCAAATCAGTTTGTATGGTGTTAATGGCTTTGCTCTCATAAACAATTTATCACTTGGGCACTTTTTACGGAAGAATTGATAGCACATTATGAGGATACAAAAAGCAACACTTTTTTTAGCCAATTGATAAGTTTTAAACGAAAGGGTTCAATAATGGAGCACACTGAGGAGTTCCAAAACTTGAACATAAGGGTAAAAGATATTCTAGAGGAGCATAGGATTGATGTGTTCATAGGGTATTTAAAGGATAATATCCAACATGATGTTCGCCTTTGGGAACTTGATTCATTAGAGAAGGCATTCATGTTAGCAAGAAAATGGAAAGCAAAATTATGGCAACTAGAAAGCATACCACTCACATCTATAAAGACGGAAGTGGTGTTGGCACTAGTCTTCCACAACCTATAAGGTTGACACCACAACAATTGGAAGAAAAAAGAGCAAAAGGGCTTTGTTACAATTGTGATAGTAAATACACTAAAGGTCATAAGTGTGCTGAGAAGAAATTATTCTACATAGATTGTGAAGAGGAAGAAGAAAATGAGCAAGAAATGTCAAAAGAAGAGGATATACTCCAGGAACAAAGCCTAGATGAAGAGCAAATGAATCCAACCATATCTTGTAATGCATTTTTGGGAATTACCACTACTCAAACCATCAAGATAGAAGGACAAATCAAGAAGAAAAGGGTAATAGTGTTGATTGATTCAGAAATTACTCACAATTTTATTCATTGTAAGGTAGCAAAAGAATTGAATTGCTTCTTATGTCAACACCAGAGTGTCAAGTGATGGTTGCAAATGGAGAAACAATAAATTGCTCTGGAAAGTGCCATAATATCAAGCTATCCATGGGAGAATATGTATTGACTACCCCAATGCTCTCCATTCCAATGGGAGGTGCTGATGTTGTATTAGGAGTCCAATGGCTACAATCCTTGGGTACAATAGCTTTTAATTTTCAAGAACTTTTCATGAAATTTTCTATGGAAGGAAAGGAAGTTGTATTAAGAGGTATTGCAGGGAAATCAGGAAAGATAATCAGCTCTAATGGTATGACAAAGCTTCTAAAAAAGGAACAAAAGGGTGTAATTGCACAATTATGTTTTCTAGATGTTTCCACATTGGAATAATCTATTTCTCCAGATATCCAAATAGTCTTGGACAATCATTCCAAGGTATTTGAGACTCCCAAAGATCTCCCACGTATTCATGATCATGATAATGCTATTCATCTTATTCCAAGAAGTGTTCCTCCAAACATCAGGCCATACAGATATCCCTATGCCCAAAAGAGTGAAATTGAACGTATGGTTGCAGAAATGCTAGAGGCTAGTATAATTCAACCGAGTTAAAGTTCTTTCTCTGCTCCAATAGTATTGGTGCACAAGAAGGATGGATCATGGCGCATGTGTCTGGATTATAGGGAGCTCAACAAGCTCACTATTAAAGATAAGTTTCCCATTCCTGTCATTGATGAATTACTGGATGAATTGCATGGATCAATTTACTTCACCAGTTGGATCTTCGTTCAGGATATCATCAAATCAGAATGAAGACTGAAGACATTCCGAAAACAGCATTTAGAACTCATGAGGGTCATTATGAATTTTTGGTCATGCCTTTTGGCCTTACCAATGCACCTTCAACATTTCAAGGTTTGATGAATTCAATTTTCAAACCATTCCTTAGAAAATTTGGGTTAGTATTTTTTGATGATATACTAATCTACAGCAAGTCTTGGAAGGATAATGTTGAACATGTTGACAGGGTGCTACAACTATTGGAGGAGAAACAATTATATGCAAAAAGATCCACATGCTTCTTTGGAGTCCAAGAGGTGGAATATCTGGGTCATATTGTATCTCATGAAGGAGTTAAGGTAGACCCTAGCAAAATTAAAGCCATTAAGGAATGGAAAATCCCCACATCCATAAGCATCTGCGAGGATTTCTCGAGTTGACAGGGTATTATCGCAAGTTTGTTAAGAATTATGGAAGAATAGCATCACCTCTAACAACATTATTGAAGAAAGATGCACTTTCATGGACTCCGGAAGCAACAAAGGCCTTCGAACATCTTAAAGAGGCAATGTGCCAAGCACATGTCTTAGCTACACCAGACTTCACAAAAACCTTTATTGTGGAATGTGATGCTTTAGAAATGGAATTGGTGCTATTTTAATGCAAGATGAAAGACCCATTGCTTTTGAAAGTCATCCAATCAAGGGAAAGTTTTTACACAAAGCTATTTATGAAAAGGAAATGTTGGCGATACTCCATGCACTTAAGAAATGGCGACCCTACCTAATGGGAAGACACTTCAAGGTAAAAACAGATCATGATAGCCTTAAATACTTTTTAGAACAAAGATTATCCTCTGAAGAGCAACAAAAGTGGGTCACAAAGATGTTGGGTTATGACTTTGAAATCATCTACAAAAAAGGGAAGCAAAATGTGGTGGCAGAGGCACTCTCAAGAAAGGATGAGGATGTGGAAGCATTGTTGTGCGCCATTTCTATTATCCAACCAGATTGGATAAACGAAGCAAGGGAGGAATGGAAGAATGACGAAGAAGTGTGGGCACTTATTCGAAAGTTACAACAAGATTCTAGTATGTCGGATACATTTAGTTGGCAAAATGATTCATTATGGTACAAAGATCGCTTATACCTCTGTAAGAATTCCCAGCTAAAACAAAAAATTCTTATGGAATTGCACACTTCTCCCTTAGGAGGGCACTCGGGATTTTTAAAAACTTACCACGGGTTTAAGAAGGAATTTTTTTTGGGATGGCCTTAAATCAAATATTCAAAAGTTTGTGGCAGAATGTTTGGTTTGCCAACAAAATAAAGTTGAAACACTTAAGACACCGGGTCTATTACAACCTTTATCCATTCCAAGCCAACGTTGGGAGGAGGTTT